>CAUYRH010127886.1:0-32528 GCA_963574655.1 Perodicticus potto | reverse complement strand
AATTGGATTATTTAATATTTTCCTCTACTGGAGATCCTTCTTTTTTTTTTTTTGAGACAGAGCCTCAAGCTGTCACCCTGGGTAGAGTGCTATAGCATCACAGCTCACAGCAACCTCCAATTCCTGGGCTCAAGCGAGTCTCTTGCCTCTGCCTCCCAAGTAGCTAGGACCACAGGCGCCCGCCACAACGCCTGGCCATTTTTTGGTTGCAGCCGTCATTGTTGTTTGGCAGGCCTGGTTTGGATTCAAACCCGCCAGCTCAGGTGTACGTGGCTGGCGCCTTAGCCCGTTGAGCCACAGGCGCCGAGCCTACTGGAGATCCTTCTATATTCTACTTAATAATCCCTTGCAAGATGTGTAGTTTGAAAATATTTTCTGTCATTCTTTGGATTATCTCTTCCTTTGTTGATTGTTTGCATTGCTATGCAGAAGCTTTTTAGCTTGATGTGATCCCATTTGTTCAATTTTGCTTTGGTTTCCTGTGCATTGGGTGTATTACTCAAAATATCCTTGCCCAGACCAACATCCTAAAGTGTTTGCCAATGTTTTCTTAGTTTCAGGTTTTAGGTTGGAATTTTTAATGCATTTTTATTTGATTTTATAAATGGAGAGAGGCAAGGACCTAATTTCATTTTTCTGCGTAAGGATATTCAATTTTCCCACTACTGTTCATTGAAGAGATTGTCCTTTCCTCACTGTATGGTTTTGTTGAAGATAAGTTCACCGTAGGTGTGTGGATTTATTTCGGAGGTCTCTATTCTGTTCCACAGATATAGGTGTCTGGTTTTATGCTAGTAGCATGCTGTTTTGATTACTATTGTTCTGTAGTATCGTTTGAAGTTAGATAATGTGATTCTTTCAGTTCTGTTCTTTTTACTCATGATGGTTTTGGCTATTGTGGGTCTTTTGTGCTTTCATATAAACTTTAGGATTTTTTTCTATTTTTTGAAGACTATCATTGGTATTTTGATAGGGATTGTACTGAATTTGTAGATTGCTTTGGGAACTATGGGCATTTAATAATATTGATTCTTCCATTCCACAAGCATGCAGTATCTTTTCTTTGTATGTTTTTTCCTATTTTCTTTTTTTGGAGACAGAGTCTCACTTTATCGCCCTAGGTAGAGTGCCATGGCGTCACAGCTCATAGCAACCTCCAACTCTTGGGCTTAGGTGATTCTCTTGCCTCAGCCTTCTGAGTAGCTGGGACTACAGGCGCCTACCACAATGCCCAGCTATTTTTTTGTTTTTGCAGTTCAGCGGGGCGGGCTAGAACCCGCCACCCTCTGTATATGGGGTCGGCACCCTATTAGCAGAGCCACAGGCGCTGCCATCCTATTTTTTTTTGTTGTTGTTGTTCTGTTTCATTCCTCAATATTTTATAGTTTTTGTTATAGAGATCTTTCACTTCTTTGGCCTGTGTGTAGCTATAATAAATAGAATTACTTTCTAACTTTCTTTTTCAGATTGTTTATTGTTGATATATAATAATGCTACTTATTGGAGTGTGTTAATTTTGTATCCTACAACTTTACTGAATTTGTTCATCAGTTCTAATATTTTCTTTTTGTGAATTATTTAGGTTTCTCTGGATATAAGAGCAAACCATCTGCAAACGAGGATAATTTGACTGCTTTTTTTCCAGGTTGGATACCCTTTATCTCTTTTTCTTGTTCCATTGCTCTAACTATAAATTCTAGCATTATGTTGAGTAACAGTGGTGAAAGTGGAGATCCTTGTCTCATTAGAGTCCTTACAAGAAAGGCTTTTAGTTTTTCCCCATTTTTTGTGATACCAGCTATGAGTCTGTTACATATGGCTTTTATTGTTTTGAGGTACATTTCTTGTATACTCAAGTTTTTGAGAATTTTTATCATGAAGCAAAGTCGAAGTTAATCAAATGTTTGTGTAGCACCTATTTTTAATTCTTTGTGGAGCCTTCGTACTGTTTTTCATACAGCGGCACTAGTTTACCTTTCCATAAGTAGTGTACGTGGATTCTAATTTCTTCACAACCTAGCCAACAATGGTAATTATTTAACATAGAGATTTTTAAGTCATAGAAGTTGCATGTTCTTACAGTAGAGATTCACAGGATACAGAAAGATGTAAAGTAAACTTGAAAATCCTCTTCGCTCCCCTTTGACTCCGAACACATTGATTAATATTGACTTAGGCAGGTCCCAGATGATGTTTCGAATTCCTCTAAAAACCTTCTTCAGGAAGCCTTTGAAACCACATCTTCCCAAGCACACTGTGGATAATTGCTCCCTCTTTTGTACTCTTCCTTTAAGGTACTTCTGCTTAATATTTTAACTTCATTCGGTGAATGCTAGTGAGTGTTGATTTGTGCCGGGCACTGTACTAACCACATTGTTTTTCTTTGTGGTGCCAGCAGTGCCTAAGTCAGAGAGCCTGGCAAGTCATAGGTGTTCAAAATAGATATGATAAATAAATACACATGTACAGTCTGAGAGGGCCTTTTTAGACGGTAACCCTGGCTCAATTCTGGATTCTCGGTAAACAATCTCAACCCTATGTTGCTTCAGGCATGCCTTCCTGTATTGTATCTGCTGAAAGGCAGACACTGGGTCTATGAATACTGCTTGAATATTTAATGCTGCTTTAGATACAGGATCAGAAAATGTTTGGACCTATCACTTCTTCTCTGAGTTGTTAACACTGGCTCAGAATTATGGAGATTTAAAGTTAGATGGAAGCTGTGAAATAATCCAGTGCAAACTTTATTTTAGGGATGAGGAAATTGATTTATTCTAGTATTTTTACAGTTGTTTGTTAAGAACTGCACTTTTAAATAGTGCTCTTCATTTTACAAAGCCTTATTGTTAAATGTTTCCATATTATAACAATATAAATGTTTCAAAAGCCTTCCTATGGAAGACAAAAGAGACTGCTTCACTACCAGGATTTTTTTCAACATATGTAATCAAATAGAATTAAGCTAATTACATTTCAGTTTTCCTTATGTGGTCGAAATTCCTCTACTTTTTAATTTTGATTAAATGATGCGTAAATGAAAGTTTTACTTTATGTCACTTATAGGTGTAAAACTGATTAGATGCCTTGTCCTTTTACTGTAAATGTGAGTAAAGATCACAGTGCTAGTGGTTAAACATTGAAAATTCAGGAAAATGTGTTTAAATGGCAGTAAAAATAAAGCACCGGGCCAGGATTGCCCTATTTCTCAATTAATCAGAAAATTTTCTAAATAATAATTACATGTTAACAGAAGACGGTGCCTGGAGGTGGTACTCAATAGCTGTGGTCCCAGCACTTTGGGATGTTAGGGTGGAAGCAGTGCTTGACATCAAGAGTTTGAAACCAGCCTGAACTATATAGCAAGACCTGTCTCTACTAAAAGTAAGAAAACTAGCTGGGTGTGGTAGTATGCACGTGTATTCCTAAGCAACTCAGGAACCTGAGACAAGAGAATGTCTTGAGCCCAGGAATTCAAGGCTGCAGTGAGCTATGATCACACCACTGAACTTCAACCTAGGATAACCGAGTGAGACCATGTCTGAAAAGAAAAGAGAAAAAGATAAAAGCAGTGGAATCTAAAGAGTTATAAAAGAGTTCGTGGATTTTTTTTTTAAGTTTCATTCTTTGCAGATAAGTGGAATCCTTTAAAAAATAACAGTACAAAGTAGAAGTTAAGAAATATCAGCATTTCTTATTCTGTAGTGAGTTTTAACAGCTTTATTGAGATATAATTTACATACCATGTAAGTCACACATTTAAAGTATATTCAGTGGTTTCAGTGTATTCACAGATTTGTGTGGTCATCATACCAGCCTAATTTTAAAATAAGGTATTTTTCATTTATAGTGGTTTATTTTCCCTTCTGCTCTCCACATTCTTACCAAGACCTACTTTTATTTATTTTTAGACAAGTGTCACTCTGTTGCCCAGGCTAGAGTGCCCTGGTGTCAGCCTAGCTCACAGCAACCTCACACTTCTGGGTTTAAGCATTCCTCCTGCTTCAGCCTTCCAAGGAGCTAGGACTATTGGTGCCCACCATGCTGCCCAACAAATTTTTCTATTTTTCAGTAAAAACTGGATCCCATTCTCTCTCAGACTGGTCTTGAACTCCTGTGCCCAAGCAGTTCTCCTGTCAAGGCCTCCCAGAGGGTTAAGATTACAGCCCTGAGTCAGGGTGTCCAGCCCCTTCTATTCTTTATTTACATTTGACTCCTTTGAGATTCTTTTTCTACCTTTTTTTGGTTTTAGCAACCACACCACATTTTCAGTCATTTATAAAACACTAATCCTACACTTCAACTTCTTTTTCTCAGATATTCCCTCATGTGTGCTATTTTATTCGTTCATTCAACTCTTATTGAGGGCCTGTTGTGTGCTGGGCACTGACAAATGTTGGTTTATTTGGGAAGATAGGCTTGTAAACTAGTAGTGATGACAATCCAGGGACTGAAATGCTTGTATGGCTATAATGTTCAGAATGCTGTAAGAAGATAGAGAGATAGGCGCTAGAGTATTGCAGGGAAGGTTTTGTAGAAAGGAGTTTTGTAACCAAAGGTACAACATAGAGAATGCCAGGTAAAGGCATGACCATAAACAAAGTTTCAAAGACTTGAGATAGCCTGTTGCCTCAGAGCAAGGTCAGTTTATTCAACATTATGTCTATGAGAGAAAAAGTGAGAGGTGAAGCTGGAGGGAGGGAGAGAGAGAGGCCTAATTTCTGAAAGGCCTTGGGAGCCATACTATGGGATATCACCATTATCCTGAAGGTAGTAATGGCCTGTGAAAGATTTCAGTTGGAGGAAGAAATGATAAAGCCGATGAAGAGTTTTAAGCAGAGGATTGGTGTGGGCAGATTTTAGCAAGACTTATGAAGAGTTGTTTGGAAAGCTATGGCAAGGAGACAAGATGCCTAGTTATGAGGTTATTGTAGATGCTTCAGTTAGAGATAATGAAGTGTGGCTGTTTCTGGGACAATGGTGACTGATTACATGGGGGAATAAGAGTGGTTATATCATCAATAAATTGGTGCTTGTCCCTGCATTTGAACAAAGAAGAAGGGCATGCTGTTTGAGGAAAAGGAAAAAGAAGTTTATTAATTTGCTGGCAGATGAGGAGGATGTCAGACTCTCACCTTAAAGTACTATCATCCTACCTATATGCATAAATACAGAGCTTTTTTTTTTTTAGTTAGAGTCTCACTATGTTGCCCTGGGTAGAGTGCTGTGGTGTCACAGCTCACAGCAATCTCAAACTGTTAGGCTTAAGTGATGCTCTTGCCTCAGCCTCCCAAGTAGCTGAGACTATAGTCACCCACCACAACGCCTGGGTAAAGTATGTCTTTTTTTTTTTTTTTTGAGATAGAGCCTCAAGCTGTTGCCCTGGGTAGAGTACCATAGCATCACAGCTCACAGCAACCTCCAACTCCTGGGCTCAAGTGAGTCTCCTGCCTCTGCCTCCCAAGTAGCTGGAACTACAGGCGCCCGCCACAGCACCTGCCACAGCACCCAGCTATTTCTTTGGTTGCAGCCGTCATTGTTGTTCGGTGGGCCTGGGCTGGATTCGAACCCGCCAGCTCAGGTGTATGTGGGTGGTGCTTTAGCCGCTTGAGCCACAGGGACTGAGCCTGAAATACAGATCTTTTAATAGGAGTTTTCAGCTTCAGGCTGTTGTTGTTTACCTATAACATCTCCAATGAAGATAATTTCATGTCCTCTGCTGAAATTATTTCATTCAGCTTTCTCCTGTGGTACAAAAAACAAAGAATACTCCCTGCCTTTCTGATTACTGGCCTGAGGAAGGGATACAAGTTTTTATTCTCAAAAAGAGTATGGTGTGTTTTTTAAAGGGACAACTCAGAAAACATTTTACCCTTTTTCAGGGAGTTACTACTGTTATAGTTACTGTTGATAACTATAACAGTAGTTACTATGCATAACTATAACAGTAGTAACTCCTGGACATGGGAGTATGAGATGTCTCACACTCCCATGAGGGACATGGAGGAATATGAGATGCCTATGGCTCAGGAAACAGGGTATTAGTGAAAGTCTAGCATTGGTGGAAGAAGGGCAGGATATAAAGAAGAGGCGCTCAATTTGGACATTTCTCTTTGAGAGGTATGAGATACTCAAGTTTAATCTGGAGTTTGGCAGAGAGGTTTGGGTGACACATGGATTTGGGTACCATTATGATTCAGGAGGGAGTTGATGCTATAGAGGAGGTAGAAGTCTCCACTTCCCCCCAAAAAGATCAGCTCATGATTACGGTAGATTAATAAAAGCTAGCTCTACCTCTGTCAGGGGAGCTAGTGGGCTTCTAGATCCTTGAGTGCAGCATTATGACTGAATTCAGATTTTACAGAACAAATTCTTTTAATGAAGAAATTTGTTCTGTAAAGTTTGAATTCTGTAGAGAGGCCCCACCTGGTGATCTGGAAGACCACATGAGACTTTGAGGGTGAAAGTTCCCCACCCTTGATGGAGGGGGAGATGAGGAGTATAGGTAATTCTATTTAAGGGCAACAAATGGTGCTATGGTAGATAAATGGATGGGGGAAACAGATTGACATGTAAATGTCCTCTTTGTAAGTTAAATTAACCTGAGAGACAACTATTGTATTTAAAAGATCTGGACCAGATCTGGATACATCCTTTATCTTCTTTCATGCAATACATTGAGTTAACAGGGAGAGGAGGGGAAGTTAATTGTCCCATTATTCTTTTAATTGGTCAGTTCTGTTTATGCAGATAGAAGGAGAGCCCCTCTAATGCATTTTGATTTTGAATGGCTTTTAATTCAGTGTATTCTTTATACCAAGGAGTCATATCTTGGGTGAAATTTTCTAGGTTCTTTCAATACTATGATGTGTGTTTGATCAGAGAAAGAGTAAGAGGGGCACAGACTTGACAACAGAACCTTGGAGACCTGAGCATATGAGGGATAGTGAAGTCACATTATCATTTCCTCTAGACTGTATTCTTCCTTGTTCTCTCATGATAGCAGCATTCTCAATATAGTTGAAACCAATATTGGGAGTTCTCTCTGACAATTACCTTTACCTAATCTGTCATAAAGTTTTTTTTTCTCTTCTATTTTATATATCTTAGAAATCTGTACTTTCTTAATTTTTCCCTTGTGTTACTAATTTTTATACCATTGCTTTTAATCTGTTGGAGTTTTTTCCTAATTTATTTTTTGTCTCTAGATTTTTCTCTCAGGCTTTTGTCTCATTAATATATCAGAGTTCTATATAAGATTTCTGATGACAAAGAAGAGTTCTGTTTTTTTACAGTTTGAAAGTATTCATTTATAAAAATACAGATTCTGGGATTCATCACCCTTTGGAGTCTCTCTCTTTCATATGTCTTTTTGAGCATAAATTTCAACATAAATTTTAGCCTGCTGCCACTCACGATATTCATTCTTCCTAAATTTTCATGTCTGCCTTTCTTTGATGCTGTTTCCTTCTTCACTCCTCATTCATGCAAAGGTCATACTCAGTAATTCAAGTCTCATTTCTTCTTTGAAGAAGAGGAATTGTGATATTGCAGAAAGCTTTGTACAAATCCTTGTGGGGCTACATATTATCTGTGTAACTTTAGACAATTTTCTCAACTTAAAGTTCTTTATTTGTAAAATAGACCATGGTGTGGGTTATATTAATAAAGTGAGGTGTGTAGCATCATAGTTACTTTTTCTGATTTCTGTCCCTTTAAGTCTTCTTATTTATTCATTTAACAAATTTTTATTAATACTTTGGCATTATTTTGAGCAGTGGGACTATAGCAGTGAGAGACACAGATAACTCTGACTGCCATTTTAGAGCTTAGAAAAGGGGATAATGTTGGGGGCTTGGACGATGGGCTGACAACAATTTTCCACTTAAAGATTAAGATAGGTTATGAAGCAAGAAGCTTATTCTACTTTCTAAGGGAGGAAAGGGTACCGCATGAAAAGAAGAAATGCTGGCCACTAGGATGAGTGTGTGGGATTTTGGAGGGTTTAGAGAACAAAGCAGTTGTAATGAAATGATAATGAAAGGTGGTTGTTTTCCAGAGCATTTGTTGATGTGAAATGATAAAGGAAGGTGGTTTTTTTCCCCACAGCAGTTGTGTTATAGTTGTTGAGCTGGTCTTCCTGACTTCTTGGACTGCTGTCTGGCAGATGTTGAGCGGCTGTATGCCCTATTTCATTTATTGGTACTTTTCTGACTATGTAAAAAAGGTCTTAAAAAAAAAAAAAAAACAAGCCACAGGTGGTCAAACAAGAGGCAAACATTTGGGGCCAACTACTGTTGTATGCAGTAATGTTTTATGGTAGATAATTTACTAGCAATGCTATCCTTTCATATAGATGGTAAAGTATTGTTTTAATAATGATAGACACTATGAAGAAAAATTAAAAGAGCAGAAGAAAACATATCAAGAGGGAAGGTGTACAGTTTAGATAAGTTGGATGGGGATGGCATTTCTGAAAAGTTTTCTCTCTAGAAATTTGGAAATGTGACATACTCTTCATATTCAGAGACACACTGTTGTTTTTCTAGAGATAACATATTTTACAGCTTTGCTCTTAGCTTTGTTATGGGCTCTTTGTATTCCTCACTTCATTTTTATTGTAGTGAAAATACATTATGCTGATTAGGAATTGGTACACCATCAAAATATAATAATGGATAATGGTGGAAAAGGTAAGACCTTCATGTCTAAGAGGAGATTAGTTCAATTATATGAAAGTTAGATATTTAATATTTGTTTCACATCTAATTTTTAATACTCTAGAATTTTAGGATTGCAAAATGAAAAAAGAATAAAGATTAGCTTTGTCTATCAGGCATTGTTAATTACTCTTTGAAGGTTTTTGTCTCATAACTAGTCTCATAATTAAAATTGCATTTATGATGAGAAACTGAATTCAAAACTAAAGCTCTGGTGCTCAGAGTGAAGCTGACTGGACTGTCCTTGGAAAGGTGCACAGTCAGTGGCCAACTTTATTCACATCATTTGTCTTTGTAAAAAGGTGTTTGCATGTTGAACTGAACAAAAATCAAGTAAAATGCCCAAGTTTTAGCATCATTTTTTGAACAGAGCAACAAAATCAGATGGCTTGAGTATATAATTAACAGTTAAATTTGTCCTCTATTTTTTTTTTTTTTTTTTTTAGTTTCCAGTGTACCAGACAGGAAATTGGAAGCAGATCTCAGGATAGTTTCAGGATGTGAAACTGTCATTTCTGGTTCAGTTTTTTCAGAAGAAAAGTTGTTCTGAAAAGAGTTAAATTTCTTGTCAACAATGATATGAAAAATGTATTGTTGCTATAGGTTTTGTTTTGAACTTTGTAAAAAAAAAAAAAAAAAAGGAAAAAAAAGAATCCACCAAACACTGCACTTTGATTACTTCTAGCAGTTTTTTCCCCCCTTAGGGGAGACTGTAGACTGTAATTTCATCACAGAAAAAGTGGTAGCTGAGCTCTAACCAAAGTTTGAGTTTGTTTTTCCCTTGGGGATTTGACATTTTCTATTTCCTGACATTTTTACCATTGTTAGACATACTTCTTTGTACTCTTGCCCTATATTCATCCCTTAAGGGAAATTAATGTATTTTATCTACTGGAAGGCAGGAATGCTTTCTGTTTTGGACAAGCCATTTAATTGTTCAAATAAATCCAACTATAGTGTAATAGACCAATCATTAGGAACTGGGCCATTTGGCAGCATTTAGATTCATGAGGCCTGGATTCTCAGTTCAAGCAACAAAAAGAAATTAAATACTATGTACAAAAAATTGAATGATTTCTCCTATTCACACCCCAGCCATTATCACCTCCCCCAACAGAAGTATTAAATAGCATCCTAAAGGCAGACAAAATCCTATTTGTTTCAATATTTATGATTTACTTATTTATGGTTTTCTGTTTGGCAGTTAATAATTTACTTACTATTAACAAATTGCTTTTTTGCCATTATTCTTTATCTTTATAAAGCTGTCCAAATGAAAGAGAAATGTAGGTCTGGCACTTTTTTGTCCCTTCTCAGCTATTTTGATGTAATTCTACTTGAATAATTAAATTTGTGTGTGCATCATATTTTCTGGCAATGGTGTCTGTTTTCCTTCATTCTTCATCCTGAATGTGCAAAAAATATACCTCTGTATCTAACATGCTGATATGAATTTGTTGAGAAGACTATGTCTCTAAAAAAGTGAATTTTCTCAGGTCTGTACTGCTGGACAGAATAGGCATTTCAGCAGGTTATCAGGTAACAGTTGAGTTTAGGGAGCTGAATCAATATAGATTGGGCATATTTTCATTTGGTCTGTGCTATGGCGATAAGGTGGACACAGGTACATAGACATGGGGGAGTGATGTGTATTATGGTTCTGAGAGTGTGCTTTAACTCTATTTGTGCTAAATAGTTTTTGTATTTTTCCCACTCAAAACTCTAATATTCACCTCCTGGGATTATTCTCTGGCCAAAGAAAAGTATGGGAAGATCTGGACTTGAGTTATTTGAGGAAAATTAGAAGACATTTCTTTTTGGTCACTATGGTACATGCAGGAATCTCTATGTCGAGGATTACCTGGAGAAGCCTTTGAAGATCCATCCAGTAACTAAACTGACAGGGGTTTATCAAAACTTAAACCTTCAAAAAATTAGGCGGGTTTTTGTTTTGGTCTTAGTTATTTTTCTCAGTTGTCAGTTGTTGCAAAGTGTAGAGAAAAAGTGCTCTGAGCAGTCATCACTTCCGTACAGTGTAAGTCCGGTAGTGCCTTTGTTTTGTTTCATGTTGTTTTTACAAGTGCGACAGGAGAATGAATCACATATTGGCAAGGAGAGACGTGTGAAGGTGAGATTGGAGGCGCTGCTTTATTGTCCTGGCTGTGGACGCTGGCATTTTTTCATTTGTTCTTGTGACCTCCTGTTCAGTCTCTGAAGTTAACTGTGGTAATCCTTATCCACAGGTGTAACCTTCAGAGCCTGACACAAGCGAACTGGTATAGAAATCTTTAAGCCGTAGGCCTTCTTGCTTCCTGAATCACTAATACACATGTAATTACAAAATGGGAATCAGTTCATCTTTGGGAGTCTGGATTAAAGAAGAGTAGCTAATGAAGTTCAATGTCAAATCTACATGGTAAATAATCATAGAAGATCTTTATGGCTGAAAGTGTGTGAATTATGGAAATCTCTACTGATTCTAAATTCTTCACTTCTGTTTCCCACACTTTGAAAGGCTTGAAGAGACAATCCTTGCTTTCCATTGTCATAACTCCTATACCTCACTTTTGTCTTAAAAGGGTGTTTCTATAATAGATGAGCAAGCATGATTTGAGTAAATACAGTCAAACATAGAACATTCGTAAGAATAATATACAAAATAATTTATTAAGCAAACAGAAGCAGGCCAGTTTTATGTTTTATTCTGATTAAATATTAAATGAGAATAAATGCATTTTTCATTTTGTATCAGAACAACACACATTTTATGTGGTAACATAAGGATGTAAAAATTTAATAATTTTTAAAAAATGTATCTATCAATAATATAAATGCTTATGATGACTAACCGTACATTAGGTGAGAATAAGTAATTTTCTTCTAATAGGTAGAATTGGGGCACAGAAATTAAGAAACCAAAAATAATCATATTGAACATTCTGGGTGTGACTGAGGCAAACTGTCTCAACCTGAACCGAGTGAGGGATCTCAGAATCTAAGAATTGTCAGTCCCTTAATTGGGAGCCAGTTTGATGCAGAGTATCTGTTGCTTACCTCTAACCAGAAAGGGAGTGGTTGAGAGTCTTTGTAGATTGGAGAGACAAGGGGTAAAATCTTAACTAGTAGAAAATAAAACCTGGCTATCAGAGACAGAGTAGAAAAATAATGGAAACTATTTCCATTTAAAGATCTTTTTCCCTTTCCCTTAACAAATACTATTGCGCTCCTACCATGTTGTAGACATGGTTTCAGGCCCGGGGCATAGGCAGTGAGCAGAGCAGACAAGGCCTTTGCTTTCATGGAGCTTTCATTAGTTATAGAGAGTGGGGAGACAAGAAATAAATAAACAGATCTGATTATGGGAAGTCCTAATAAAAAACCTGGAGTGATATGGGCACAGGCATGAGTTGCTATTTCAGATGAAAAGGTCAGGGAGGGACGGCCTCTCTGATAAGGTGACACATTTGAGCAGAACTGAAGGAAGTCCAAGAACTGTGCAAGTATTAGGGTAAAGGTGGAGGAGTAGCAGGGAATTGGTGTAGATAGAGTTGTGTGGGCAGTGGGAAGATGGGGTAAATGAGATCAGAGAGGACATTTTTCCCCATGAGAGATAAGCAAGGTAGGAGGACTGAACCAAGAAGGATGTGCAGAAGCGTCCAGAGAATGAAGACAGGGTGGTGTTCTGGAAGCCAAGAGAAGGAGGAAAGTGATCGACTGTTTTTGTCAACTGCTGAAAACACTTGGTCATACAATTATTCCACATCCAGAAAGCCTTTCTCTACCTTTCCTTTGCTCTTTGGCCCTTTCTCTGAGGCCCTTACATTCTGTAATTATCCTGCTTTTCTTGCAGGAACATGTCTTAAGACTTTTTCCCACAACTGTCAATTTTTCTTTCTTTTAGATTACTATCTCTTTTACAGGATAAACTATTTTTGATGTGTGCATGTGTTTAAAAAAAAACAAAAAACATTTCTTAGCTCTTTCTATGTGTCAGGCCTGGTGCTGAGTGCTCTATATACATGATCTTATTTAATCCTTGGTAAAACCTTATGATATATAAGTACTCTTATTCCTGTTGCACTCAGATTGAAAATGATTGAGATGTTAAAAAATTGGTGCAAGGTCACATAGCCAGTGGGAGAGCCGGTTTTTGAGCATTGGTCTTTCTAATTCTAATCCCATACTCCTCAAGATAAGAAATTTCTCCCTGTGTCTCTCACTGTCTTCTGCTTACCAAACCCCTATACTCTTAGATTTTTTTCTAAGGAATTGATGGGACCTCCCACACTTACTTGCCCACCATACCTCTGTCCTCTCTGGATTCTTACAAGTTGAAGCCCAGATTCTGACGTTTCCATCTGCCTGTGTTTGTCCTAGCTGACTGGGTGTGTCTCCCAACTAGCCTTGACCTCCCATCCCCCCCTCCCCACCACTTGATTTGCTCCATCTTGCTCCCACTGTACACTTTCCTTCCTGTGTTTTCTGTCTCCAGAGTTTTCTTCATGTGCCCTTCCTCTGTGTCATTTCTTTCTTTCATTGTACAGCCCAGGGTGTTCCATTTGTTTGGAATCCCAATCCTTCGCTTAATCTAGATTTCTTTCTTGTCAGTAGTAGAAATGCTATTTGATTATTTTATTTTACATTGAGAAAAGAAAATGTGTGGATTTATGAACCTTTTGTGAGAGTTTTGTCCATTTTCTTATGTGGCCTAATGTGCTGCCCCATTTTGGAGAAAAGACAAAAATTGGCTATCCTTGTTTTAAAAATAGGGAAAATGTACTATGAATTGTTCATATGAATTCATAGTAGAAATACTTAAAATTAGGAATTTCCTGCTTGTAAGGAAATTTTTTTATGAGAGATCACTCTTTTCTATAACTCAGGTATATAAGTATATTTTATAATTGTCAGTTTGTTAGGTTTTGGAGTTTGGTGAAGGAATGGGATTTTTCTGTGGAGAAATTCACTGTTCCATCCGTTAAATTGGCTCCTGGAATCAGCACAAGATGTTTCTCAGGTATGGGAAGCTTCAGGCACGGTGTGGAGGGAGCTTCAGGTAGGGAGGGAGTCAGCTTTGTTTTCCTGCTCTTCTCCTGGTTCTTCCCTTTTCAAAGTGTGGACTGCATCTTCACATCACCTCCAAGATGGGCATTAGTATGCCTAGCCTCACAGCTTTCACAGCTGTGATGTCCACTCGAGATCTTTAGAGGCAACAAAGGCCCATTTTTTCTTTGATTCTCCTATATAAAGCAAGTGAACCTTTGCCAAAGGGTCCCCACATCACATTGGCGTGAATTATAGACATCTGCCTAAATCCACTTATGGCAAGAGCCTCAGGAACAGCCTCTAATGAGCCATGCTGCTGCTCAAAAGAACAAATTTAGGGTTCCTTTGAGAGGAAGAATTTTGGAGGATGTGAATTTAATTCAGTAGCCAAATTTTCAGTTATGTTTGTTTCCTTCCACGTACCCACAATATCCCCTCACCCAGCTAGATCACCTGGATTAAGCGTGGTGAATAGTACAGAGTTAACTGATGGCACTAGATCACCCACTTAATCAGTATGGATTAAGGTCTGCTGTGGCAAAGACCTAACATAATAATGGCCCCTCCTAGGTAGATGTTTCCCCCTCTTACTTACAAGTCAGGGTATAGTTGGGGCTGATGTGATGGCTTTGTTCTATGGAATCCTTGGAATGACTCCTTCCAACTCATTCTATAGCTCAATGATGGTCCAAAATGGTGGGCATTGCAGCCACTGTACAGAGAAAGGGGCAGAGCAAAAAGGAGACAGAAGGCTGTTTTTCAGGAAGGTTCTAAGAAGCTAGCACACAACACTGAGCTTATATCTCACAGGGCAAAGCTTAGAGCCATAGTACCTAATGACAAGGGAGGGCCAGAAATATAGTCTTAATTCTAAGATGGTTAACTGATAATCAGAGGAGAGTGATTATTGGCTATAATTAACAGGCTCTGCTGTACTCTCCCAATCTAATCACCTGAGTTAATTATGTTAGTGAACAGATGATCGATTACTTAGTATTTGGACTTTGTTTATCTCCATTTGTTCTCTTGAAAACTGTGCCAATATCAGCAGAATGATGTGTGATGTTCTAGGGGCTGCAGAACTTAATAGCTATGGCTGTTCTGTCTGGAATAGTAGCTGCGAGTCACAGGAGGGTATTGAATTCATGAAATGTGGATAATGCAACTGAAAACCAGAATTTTTAATTAAATTTAAATTAAAAACTGATATTTGATTCAGTTATTAGAAACTTTTAATTATGTCTGGGACAACTTAGGTATGTGACTCTACCTCTGCAACTGTAGATTTTATGAAATCTAAATATAGATCAAGTATTTCTGATAAACATTTAATGCCCAAATAGGGCTGTACTCTAATTATAAAGTGCAAATTGGATTTCAAAGATGGAATGAGTAAAATAATATAAAATGTCTTAAATTTTTAATGTGACTACGTGTTTAAAGGATATTTTGGCTATAAAAGTTACATAACAATATTAATAAAATTAATTTCACCTGTTTCATTTTACTTTTTTAATGTGGCTACTGGAAAATTCAAAATTACATATGTGGCTTACCTTATATTACCATTGGTTAGCACTGTTACAAAACCTCATTCTTCCATGGAGGACGTGTGCAAGTGAAGAGACTTCTTAAAGAACTCCTGATGTCACAGGAAGCAGAAATTTCCAAAATCAGTGC
Source organism: Perodicticus potto (assembly GCA_963574655.1). NCBI lineage: Eukaryota > Metazoa > Chordata > Mammalia > Primates > Lorisidae > Perodicticus > Perodicticus potto. Next base: position 17,085 of record CAUYRH010127886.1, on the reverse strand, counting down.
AGCTGGGTTTTATATTCTTGATGTATTATCCTTGCAAAATGCTCATATATTCTCTTCTCTTTAGAGTCCTGTCTTTACTTCTTTCACATTGGCATAATCCTTTTCTCAGGCTTCCTCTTACCCCTGACTCTGCCTGAAATAAGACTTGTCTGATGGCTGTTCAAGGGACGATGACCATAGTGTGTAATCTGCACAGGACATACTTCATTAGATGTGGTGTACCATTGACTCTTTGATACTTCCTTACCCTTTCTGACATTCATTTCCATATATAATATGGACTTTTGGTGGGCATTAGTTATTTCTAAGATGATGGATGGCAACAGATCAAATGTTTTTCTTGAAATTGCATGGAGTATATTGTGTCCAAAACATACCTCTTGTTTGTTGTTTCATTCATTCTGATCTCTCTGATGAAACAAAGGGAAAGTGGTATGAATCTTAGTCTATAAACTCATGTCCATTTTGACGTTATTACCCCTACATGTCACATTGCCAGTTAACTATAGAGTAGGTATTGGAAATTAAAAAGATGCAGATGTTGGAGATTTTTGAATGTTTCTTGCATTGCCCAGTATGCTTGTTTGGTTTAAACCATTAAACAGTTGAGGGGAGACCTGTGGTAAAATGCTCCACCGTTTGGTATCTTGGTTTTTTCATTAATTGGTCCAGTAGCACTTTACCTCACAGTACTGTGAAACTCAGACGAGAGTATGATTGCCCAGGCTATTTGGACACACAGTAGCTATGTTATTGTAAAGCATTATTTACATAGACCAATTTTCTTTGTGAAATGAGGATGGTGTAGCCATTTGCCTAGTCACCTAGGTGCAGAGTACTCTCTATTATTTGCACTAATGGAGAGAATCAGTGTTGCAATTTTTCCTAAAAGGCACATAATTAGAAAATCATTCAGAAAATAATTTAGCATTTACATTTACGTGTGGGTCTCTCTTGTGTTTCAAGAATTCATAATTCAGGAAACAATAACGTTTTAAAAAGTAATTCAGAAGAAAATAAGCTTTACAACTTGACCATTTTACCCCTTTGTGGGGCAACATGGTGTGGGGCAGAAATGCATCTGTGTCTCTGAGCGCCAAGTTCTAGGTTAAAGCATTGTTGGTGTATCATCTTAACATTTCAGACCTGTAGTCAGATAGGAATGGATGTTTGTGTAAATACCTTTTCTCTTGGAAAGCGTCATCTACGTATCACATACAGGTTATGCTATGAAAATATGTAATGAAACATTGTCAGTGTACATTTGAAAGCAGTTTCACTGTGAATCACCTATTGAAGGAATAATTCTGGATTGTCCTCAATAGAGAACATAGAAATACAACAGACTTAGACATCACTGCCCAGCCTCTCTTTTGTTTTATATACTAGTTTTTTAAAAAATTGAACAATAGGTTATTTGTCATGTTCTTTTCAGAGAGCTCTTTGTGATTGGGGCTGTTTTTTCAGTGCTAAAAAAAAAAGTCTCAAATTGGTTTTTTAGTTCATTGAAATGTTGGGTTTTGGTTTTTATTGGTGTCATTAGCTTGGCATACTTACATTATTTCTATTTAGAGAAATTTTCCCCTTTAATGAGTGGAAATACATGGTGATATAAAGCAGTCTGTGGAAATCTTTAGAGGCATTTATATATGTATGTATGCACACACATATATACACATACATATGGCATATATATTTTTTAAAAACTAATTTATTTTCTTAAATTCTAATAGGTTATAAATCACTGTGAATTATTGCCTATCCTACCAGTCTATTCCCATTCCCTAGGGACATGGTCTCTATAAATGACCACAATATTTCAGTAGAGCTGAACTTCTCTCCTCCCCTTGTCCTTCTCCCCACTGCCACGTTCATCAGTTCTCTCCTATTTGGGAGAAGAGAAAAGCCCTAGAAGTGGGCATCAGACAGACAAGATGGGCTGTTTCTGCTTTCTTCTGTGTCCTTCTCCATGAAGATACTTCTCCTGTGCTCTTTTCAGCTACAAGAGCAGTTGTGGCAGCTGCTGTGTCTTAAAGGTGTGATCATGGCCTTTGCCATTTTGCCAGGACACTGCCTAAACATAGAGCTGGTAGTGGAGTTAAGTCAGGCCACACGGCTTCCTGAACATCTGGGACTTGTGTCTATTGCCAGCAGAGGCTTGGCACAAGAAATGCTCTATCCCAAATTTTTGTTTGAAAAAGCCTCCAGGTCATATCTGGGGCATGGAGGCAATCCAGTCCAGATCCTGCACCTGCCCACCCAGCTGGTCACCAGTTTTACAGGTTCACATTTTCCAGTACTTCTGTTGACTGTATAACCTTAATTGGGTGACTGCATGCCTACATGGCAGTGTGTGTGTGTATGCATGTATATATGTTTGTATAAACACATAGTTCCTGTATACACATACAGAGATGGTATAAAGTATCATAAAGAAATTTGTGTCTATGGAATGTGTATATAGAGGTATGTAGTTTTCAGAGTTTTGCTAAATTGGGTCCAGCATGATGCTGACACACTGACTTTTATGAAATTGGTTTTTATTAAAGTCTGCAGGTTATTCTTGTACAGGCAATGGCTTTGATTAAGCACTGTATTAGGGTCATATCCCAGAATTACAGCATTTCGAAATCCCTGGCTGTTTCTGAAAGAATTGTGATTAAAGTTCTGGCTGTTTTCCCATGATTACTAATGTCTGCTGAGGGTCGAGTTTCCCCGGTTGTTATTGGCGATTGAGTTGTGTGGCAGCCCCTTGTGCTTGCTTGCCAATATCAGTGGCATTCTCCAGGGGCAAGTGATTTTGCATTGAAATGCGAGAACTAAAAGCTGTAACAAAATTAACACAGGGTCTAGGGTTTCTGATGCGACTACAGAGCTAGAATGGGCATGTTTCCTAAAGCCTAATTGATCCATGATTGAATTTCAGACTAAACAAAGCTGCCATGAGGAAAAGGTAGAGAAACCCATCTAAAAGAGATTATGGATGAACAGGTTGAGGAATATGATATGTCAGAGCGAAGTCTAAACAATCATACATTCCCGCTTCAGCTGGGCCTTTCTTCTTGACAGGTGTGTTTTGTACCTTGGCATGACCAGCTCAGGCAGCACCACACTTGGGAAAACCTGTGTTGTCAGGAATGGTCTCTTTGTCTGCCGATGGGAAGTGGAAAATGAGCTCCTTTATTGTGTGTGTAAAATACTGTGTGTGTGTGTGTTGGGTGGCAGGGTGTTTCCCTAGGTTGTAAGATACGTTGTGGAATTACAGTTGTTTACGGGAAAAAATCAATTATTGAATATCTGCTACTACTCTAGCTAATGATTTGTTCTTTTCAACATTGAAAAAAATGTGCCAGATTTTAGAAATTAAGTATATTAACTACAAGGCCTTTTTTTTTTAAGTTGTTACCAACTTAAAATTCTATATATTTTTATTATTTTACTTCCTGGCCTTCTATCTTGGAAATTCTAGAACTTGGGATTTTATTTTCTTCCTATGTAAGTTATAAAATCCTTGAGGGGTGGGACATTATGTCTTCAACTTTTGTTTTCTCTCTCTATGCCATACATAAAATAGTTTTGTGATGTCTGCCTTGATTTAGAATTTATCCTTTGTGCTTTACAAAAAATAATTTATCAACTCAATGTCATACATATGCCTCAAAACAGTCATGCCTTACTAAAGACGGGGTACCTTCCTTACCCTCTCAGAAGGGGTACCTTCCCTTCTGAGAACTGTATTGTCAGAGGATTTTGTCATTGGGCGAACATCGTAGAGTGTGCTTACAACAACCTACTGCACTTAATAACTAGACAGCAGGTTAATGTGCTGGATACTGTAGGAGTTGCAAAAAGCACATAGTATTTGCTTATCTAGACATAGAAAGGGCACAGTAAGAATATGGTATAAAAGATAAAAAATGGCACATTCATAGGGAACTTACCCTACGAATGGAGCCTGTAGGACTGGAAGTTGCTCTGAGCGAGTCAGTGAGTGAGTGGTGAGTGAGTATAAAGGCCCAGAACATTACTGTACACTACTGCACACTTTAGAAACACTGTGCACCTAGGTGACACTAAATTATGACAAAAATTTTTTTCTTCCTCGAATAATAAATTAATCTTAGTTTACTGTAACTTTTTAACATCATAAAATTTTTAATTTTTTAAAAGCTTTGATAAAAATGCAACTAGTGTAGCATGGTTTCTTGTACCCTCAATGAATCCCGAACAATAAAAACAAAACAAAACAAAAAAAAACCAAATCCTTGCTCACAGGATAAATGCAGCCTGCCTACTTAAGTTTTTTGCAATTGTTTCAGAAACTGGAGCAAGCCAGAATTGTCTTTTACAATTGCTACTTAGTATGACACAAATGATTTTGAATATAAGGAACATATAATTGGAATGTTGAATAACTTTTTACACAAAGAATGGCATAAAACCTACATATTTTATTTATAAGTATAGTATATTGCAAGCTTGCCACTTGAAAACAATGAGTCATTGGCCAGTTGCTGTGACTCATGCCTGTAATCCTGGCACTCTGGGTGGCCAAAGAGGGTAGATCACCTGACCTCAGTAGTTCAAGATCAGCTTGAGCAAGAGCGAGACCTCATCTCTAAAAACTAGCTGGGCATTGTGGCGGGCACCTGTAGTCCCAGGTACTTGGGAGGCTGAGGTAAGAGAATCTCTTGAGCTCAAGAGTTTAAGGTTGCTGTGACCTATGATGCCATGGCACTCTACCAAGGGAAGCAAAGTGAGTCTCTGTCTCAAAAAAAAAAAAAAAAAAGAAAGAAAGAACGAAAGAAAGAAAACAATGAGCTCAAAAGCTTATAAAATATTTATGGGCCAGGGCTCGGCACCTGTGGCTCAACGGGCTAGGATGCCAGCCATGTACACCTGAGCTGGCGGGTTTGAATCCAGCCTGGGCCCACCAAACAACAATGACAGCTGCAACCGAAAAATGGCCGGGCATTGTGGTGGGTGCCTGTAGTCCCAGCTACTTGGGAGGCGGAGGCAGGAGACTCGCTTGAGCCCAGGAATTGGAGGTTATTGTGAGCTGTGATGCCACAGCACTCTATCCAGGGGTGACAGCTTGAGGCTTTGTCTCAAAAAAAAAAAAAAAAAAAAATTATGGGCCAGGAGATTATTTCCACATATTCATTTTTGCATTCCATTTGCTTTGAAGTGAAAGTTTGCATGTGATATATTTCCAGCAGGATTTTAAGGCCATCTTGTACTTTTAAGCTTCTTGTGAAACTAAAACACTCTAAGATTATTTCAATAAACTGGCAAAAAAAAAAAAAAAAAACAAAACCCAACTTGGAAAGATGTAGGAGAAAGCTTAGAAAGATGTACTTTGAAAGATGTAACAGATTGAAATTAGAGAGGCTGTGTGGATGTGTATCTCTGAGTGCAGTGTTCATGTAGCCTCTTACTGGGCTCCATGGGTGCCTAGTGATTCATGAAGAGGTGTCAGATGTTCCTGGGGTTCCCTGAAATTGAAGGAAATATACGTATGTAGATTTTCTTGGGGATTCTCAGTGAGCAAGGTGAGCTAAAAAGCATTAAGAAACACGGGCCATGAGGAACATTCATATAATGACAAAATAAAATAAAATAAAATAGGCCCCAGGGGGGAAAAAAAAAAGAAACAATGGGTCATATAATTTCATGTGACCTAACTTGCACTTTTATTTATTTTTTTAAGTTTTACTGAGTTTTTTTTTTTTTTCTGAGACAGAGTCTCACTATGTCACCCTCGGTAGAGTGCCCTGGCATCAAAGCTCACAGCAACCTCAAAGCCTTGAGGTTAAGTGATTCTCTTGCCTCAACCTCCCAGGTATTTGGGACTATAGGTGCCTGCCACAATGCCCAGTTATTTTTTGTTGCAGTTGTTATTGTTGTTTAGCTGGCCCAGGACAGTTTCAAATCTGCTGGCCGCAGTGTATGTAGCTGGTGCCCTAACTTGCACTTCTAAATCAAATAACTAAAATATCGATGGATTGTGATCTGATGTTATGACAGGGCCATATTGCTAATGAAGAACTTGTTTTTCCCAGTAGAAGGCTGAGAAAAGTCTTACAATACAATAAGCAGTCTCTTAAAGGTTGACCAAATCTGAAGCCTTGGGGTAAGGACGGGTCATTCATTCTTCAAATGCTTATAAAGCCCTTACTTTGTACTTAGTACTTTGTACTAAGTTCTAGGATTTTGGAATACGTCAGTGAACAAAACAGGGAAACATCTGTATCTAATTGAGTTTATATTTAATTAGGGAAGATGGACCATAAAGAATAAATGAAATAAGTAAATGGCATAGTATGTTATAGAGTGATATAAATGCTATGAAAAAGAGAAGAAAACAGAGCAGGGAAAGGGGTGTTGGACCTGTCAATTGGGGATGGAGAGAATTTGCATATCAAATAAGGCGAGAGAGTAATCCTCATGAAAGAGTAGATATATTTTGTTTTAATTAAATCATAGCTGTGTACATTAATGCAATCATGGGGTACAATGTGCTGGCTTTGTATACAATTTGAAATACTTCCATCAAACTGGTTAACATAGCCTTCACTGCATTTTCTTAGTTATTGTGTTAAGACATTTATATTCTACACTTAGTAGATTTAACATGTACCCTTGTAAAAAAGGAAGAGAAGATATTTGAGTGAAGACTCAAAGATGGTGAGAGAATTAGGTTGGGGATCCTGAGGGGGAGGTGGAAGCAGTTCCAGCAGTGGGAAGAGAGCACAGGCCATTGTTGGGGCACTGCAGGGGCTTCTGGGAGGAGCCATGTGAGAAAGGAGCTAGGAGGAGAGTAGGGAACAAAGTCAGAAGAGTAACTGAGGCAGAGAGGGTTTTGCAGGTACTCTGAGCATTTGGGCCTTCTCTGTGCAGGTGATGGGAGCCACTGCAGGTGTGTTTTGTTGTTCTTTTTTTTTTTTTTTTTAAAGACAGAGTCTTACTTTGTCGCCCTTGGGAGAGTGCCATGGAGTCACAGCTCACAGCAACCTACAACTCCTGGGGTTAGGTGATTCTCTTGTCTCAGCCTCCCAAGTAGCTGGGACTACAGGGGCCCGCCACAACACCTGCCTATTTTTTTGTTGGAGTTTGGCCGGGGCTGGGTTCAAATCCCCCACCCTCAGTATATGGGGCCAGCACCCTACTCACTGAGCCACAGGCTCCACCCTACACAAGTATAGTTTTTGATATACTTTAGTCAAATTGACAATCAAATTAACACAAAATATGTAAGGCCAGAATGAATTTGATAAACAAAATTAACAAGACAACCATCTCTAAAAGTAAAGAATGGATTTGCTTTTCAAACATACAAGAACAGTTACAGACGTTGCCCATGTATTAGATTTCAAAATCTCAATAAGTTCAAGAAAAAAAAAAACTATACACAACCTGTGACCTGACAGCAGTGCAACAAAAGCAGGTATTAACAAGAATAGAATACCTTTTAATAAAAATATACACTTAGAAATGTAAAAGCTGTCTTTTAAACAACTCTTGGTTTATTGAGGATATCAAACCTGAAGTTATAAATTACAGAAAAAGTAATGTCAAGAAGAACATTGCAACATTGTGCCCCATGATTGCCTAATGTACACAATTATGATTTAATAAAAATTAAAAAAAAAAGAAAAAAAGAAGAACATTGCAACCTCTGTAATATAATCAACATGATACCCAGAAGTTATAAATTCAATTCAAAACCTCTCAGGATCTTTTATATTGAAGTTATGGCATTGTTTGGGAAAGAGTGATCATGAGAATTAGGGTGGGAACATGCAGGTGGACTCCAATGTAGCTCAAGAGATTGGAAAAAAAGCAACTTTTTTTCTTTAATATACTTCAGTCTCCCCTAACTTGGAGAACCCTCAGTGGCCTCTGGAGGAGGGAACAACTGTCTTGCTGGTGAATGTAGAGGACTGTGGGGTTTTCAGCAGAATAACATCTTTTGTTTCAAATGCATCACTCTGGTTGCAGTGTTGCAAAAGACACTAGAGGGCAACAGTGGATGCCAGGGGACTAGGAGGTCACTCTAGTAATAACCCATATGACAGAGGACAGAGACTGGTGAGAAATGATCAGAGTCTTAATATAGTCTGAATGTAAAGCCAGCATGATCTCCTGACTGGTAGTGAGGGAGAGTGGAGGAAAGAGGAGAGACAAGATGACTCGAGGGCTTTTGACCTGAGCAACTTGGAGTTGCCCCAATCATGGGATCTAGTCCACAAGGCTTCAGGGAGAGCAGGTGTTGGGGAGCAGATCAGGAGCTCAGTTTTAGATCTGTTAAGTCTGAGAGGTTAGGCATCTAGTGGAGATACAGAAGAGGCAATTGGCCAGAAACCTAGAATTTGGGAGAGAAGTCTGCACTGGGGCTCTGAGCTTGGGAGTCGCCAGCACATAGATGATGAGTGAGGTCATGGGACTCGAAATCACCAAGGGAGTGAGGGTAGCCAGAGAAGAGACGAGGCCAAGGACTGAGCCCTGGAGCTCTGACAGGAAGTCATCAGGAAGAAACCTCACAGAGACTGAAAAGAAGTGACTTAGGGGGAAGAAGCAAGTCCAGGAGCGTGGTGCCCTGGAAACCACATAAAGAAACCATATTAAGGAAGAGCAAGTGATCAACCCTGCCACAAGCTGAGCTAACAGGTCAAGAAAGATGATCAATGAGAACTGACAAGTGGGTTTAGTAACATGAAAATTACTGATGACTTTATCAAGAGTGGCATAGTGGGGGCAAAAGCCTGATTACGTTCAAGACTGAATGGGAAGATAGGAATGGGAGACAGATTTGTTGGAAAGAAGAGCAAAGGAATGGGGTAGTAGTTGGTAGGAAGAGTAGGGTCCAAATAAATGGTGCAGTTTTTTTTTTTTTTTAATTCAAGTTGAGATAAACAATAGTGTGTTTGAATCCTAGTAGAACAATCCAACAGACAGGGAAAAATTAATGGTGTAGGAGATAGAGAAGAATGGTGTAAAAGATAGAGATAAACTGGTATTCTTGATTAGGCAAGATGGATGGGATCTGGTACACAAAGGAAGGGGCTACAGGAAAATGGAAATTTGCTTTCTGGGAGAGGTGGAAACGTGGAGAATGTGGGTGTGTACTTTAATAGACACCTGTTAGTTTTATTCTAATTGGTTTTATTTTCTCACTGAAGTGAGAATTAAGGTCAACAGCTAAGAGCAAGGACAGTCCAAAAAGTCTATGAAGCTGTGAATACATCTAAGGGACTCATTGCCATGAAGCTCCTTCTACTAAACAGTGTTTATTTGCCAGAGTTTCACTTGAGCAGAATCAGGAAAGGCAAGACATTAGTTTGAGAAGTGACATGATAACGTGGTATAAAGGACATTGGTCATGTGCTGCTCACGGCCAGCTGTATGCACTATAACTAGATGATGATCTTCCAGAACTCAGCATATATGGAGGGAAATTTCAGGGCCTCTATCCCATAAAGAATGTTCCGAAAGAAAGGTAACCCATAGCAACTGCACAAACTGCTCCCAGATGACTCACCAGAGAGCTTCTAAGTAGAAAGCTAGTGGAAATAATGCAGACAGATTCGTCTTGACCCCACGGGCCTAGCTCCACCCAGGGTTTGAGTTCCTTTCCTGTGCTGCGGCCTGTGAGTTTCCTGATGAAAATACTCACGTGTAGCTCCCATTTCTCTTCCCATTTAGCTGTCAGGTTTGTTTAGGTGTCCAAGCCACTCACTTCTCACTGCTTTTAAAATTTGATGTTTTTCTCCTGGTGTTCTCCTGAGACCTGCCCCCAGCAGTCTGGGAGACAATGGAAGAAGCACTTTTAAACAGAGAAACACATGAAGAAAGTGATTATTTCGTCCAGTCATTTAATTGGTGATTCTTCCTGTAGAACTTCAAAATATACGAGGCACCTAAGTTATAAAAGGCTTCTGAGAAAAGAGGGAAAATATTAAAAAGTAGTAAAAAAAGAGGGGAGGGGGAATAGCTCTGGAATTTTTATCTATGAGTTGGATAGTTAACCTAGAGAAAATTAATTTGTTATCACATGTGTGTGTGTGTGAGAAAGTCAGGGCAGATCTCACAAACTTTCCCTCCTTCTTATATAATAGGCAGTTTTACATACTCCAAACATGGAGTCTCAACTCTCTAAATATCTAGTCCTAGGTACTAATCACTCAGTGGCAGGCTTTTGTTCCCTGTTCCTGCTCTGCCAGGCTGGCCGGTTCCTTGGGATGGTAGGGAAGGCCTGGAGGAGGGAGGGGTGGCAGTGTAATGTGAAAATACTAACTGATTGCTAAACATCCGGAAGGTCCTGAGTTGGTGATTAAAGCATTGATGGCTTGTGTCTGTGTGGTTTAACGTTGAACTGTTGATTGCATGTTTGATGATTTTCTGGAGGCCAGTGCTTCCTTGAAAGGAGTATATTCAGTCTGAAATGTCCACTCACCTTCCTCATTATACTGATCTTCTACATTAGTATCCTAGACATATTGACATACAGACATATTGGACACATAAGCCGTGCAGGATAGGAAACCAAAATGAATGTTGAAATGCTAAAGTCAGCATGCATAGCTGTGAGCCAACTGGCCAGTGTGGCATGAATTAGCCTCTCTGAGGGATTGCAAGGATCAGGCCAAAGTCACAAGTAGGGAAAGTCGGTACAGTCAGCAGCTACTATTGTCACTCGGTACCCCAAGGGCCTCCTCTTAGAGTTGTATCTTTTAACACTTGAAAGGAGAATCAGAAAGCAGTAGCAGTTCTCCCTGTTACTATTAAGCTTAATGATGTGTGTGTTGGAAACTGACCCAGGCTGTTTTGGAAACACACAATCTTGAGTTAAGTTATTTTTTATTTTTTATTTATTTGTTTATTTTTTTTTTTTGAGAGAGAGCCTCAAGCTGTCACCCTGGATAGAGTGCTGTGGCATCACAGCTCACAGCAACCTCCATTTCTTGGGCTCAAGCGAGTGTCCTGCCTCTGTCTCCCAAGTAGCTGGGACTACAGGCACCCGCCACAATGCCCAGCCATTTTTTGATTGTAGCCACCATTGTTGTTTGGCGGGCCCGGGCTGGATTCGAACCTGCCAGCTCAGGTGTACGTGGCTGGCACCTTAGCCCATTGAGCCACAGGCCCCAAGCTGAGTTAAGCTATTTTTGGTAGACAATAGGAGATTCTAACAAGTTTCATGTGAGTGAAGGTTAGTGCCTCTCTCACCACCTTGCCATCAGGTGCTAATGAAAGAAGGGCTCAAAATTCTGAGCTGCTTGCATACATTTGTCACCTACTATCACAGAATAGGGCGAGGCTGGTTTCTACAACCTCCTCCTAAAAGAAAATAAATTTCATTGTGTATATTTGAGATTTACAACATGGTGTTATGGAATACAAATATGTAGTAAAATGATTACTATAGTGAAGTGGATCAACGCAGGGATCATCTCATGTTGCTAATTTTTTTTTGTTACAAGACCAGCTGAAATCTAGTCGTCAGGCTGTATGTCGCATCTTTAGACTTGTTTACCTTACTCATCCTACCTTGCTTACATCCCGCTCCCTGTCCAAGGAAGTCCCAGCTGTCTGTTCTTAGGTGGTTCAACCACTGGTTGCATGGAAGGTTTGTTTTCTAGAGACAGACACACTGGTGTCCCAAAAGCAAGAAGGATTCTTTTACCCTGAGAGTTGACATTCTGACTTTCCAGTTCCACACAGGACAGGGGGCACAGGCCACTGGCCTTGTTAGATTCTATTCTAGCGTGGGGAGTGTCTTGAAACCATTTCATTAGTTCTTGTGTATATCTAGCGTGTCATTAATTTCATTAGTGAAAGCCCATTTTGAATATCTTTATGCCAATTTCCTAAACATCTGGGGTGAGAAGACTTGTGCTATTCTCCCTCTAATTAACTAATGAGCTAAATAACCACTAGTGTGGGAATTTTTGCTTTGGACAACAGACAGCACCTAAGTCTCTACTTTAAAGCAGGTTGTTTATGCTGCAGCAGTTTAAAGGAAAACACATACATCCTAACAATGGCCACTCATTGGATTATGTGCAGTCTAGCAGACATTTTCTGCTAGATGTCAGTCCTCCTGGAGCAGAAAAGCACATATTTGAAAACCAAACACTTGGCTTGGAGCCTGTGGCTCAACTGGCTAAGGTGCCAGCCATGTACACCTGAGTTGGCGGGTTCGAATCCAGCCTGGGCCCACCAAACAACAATAATGGCTGCAACCAAAAAACGGCCAGGTGCTGTGGCGGGCACCTGTAGTCCCAGCTACTTGGGAGGTGGAGGCGGGAGACTCGCTTTAGCCTAGGAATTGGAGGTTGCTGTGAGCTGTAATGCCACAGCACTCTATTCAGGGTGACAGCTTGAGACTCTGTCTCCAAAAAAAAAAAAAAAAAAAGAAAACCAAACACTTGAGGAAATATTATATTAGTCTCTCACACCAGAGCTTGTTTTAGTGATGGACTAAGGGTGAACACACATTTTGTTTGCACTTCATTCTTTTTGTATTTCTGAAATAAAATTGGCAAAAAGACTGTAGACCCCTCAACTGATGCAAGTTCTTTTCTCACTAGCATTTGTGGAACATCATTGTCTCATGTGGCATTAGTTTGAGCTAAATGTCATCTCTTAAGCATGCTCTTTATTTTATGACTGCACTCTCAGGTTGACTCCTAGGTAAAAAACTAGGTTCTCATTTTTTCTCTGTCTGTCTGTCTCTATCTCATCACTATAGCATAGAGCATAAGGTTAAAGGTCCTAGGCAGTAGGGACAGAGTGATCTGGACCATGCATCACTGCTGGCCCTGAGTAATAAAAACGATACTTGCTAGACTCGGCATACTGTCCAAGCCCTAAGTTGTATACTAATGGTGATAAGAAAAAGACAAGACAGAAGTGCAGTAAACAGAATGTGCTAAGATCAATCACACAGTTAAGAAAAACTCCTTGTTTTTAACCTTGACTCTCTCTTTGAAGCTTTTTGTTGTGTTGTGTTTCCTCATGCCTGACTTCAATAAAAGCCTGCGAGGATCATAGGGAAGGGCCACACCCTTGTCTCTCCATGTGGAGGGCTAGCTAGTGTTGGCCTCCCTGGGTCACTCAGTTCAATGCAACATGGACTGAGAAGGTGTTTTTAATTTGTATGCAGTTGCACCTGACATCTCACCTTTCTTTTCTCTTTTCCCACTGCTTGCCTTCTCTCCGCTATCTTCTTTCTGCATTGCTATTTTGATAAGACAATTGATTGCTTGGTTCTTTGGAAAAATAGGGCTTATCTACCTTTACAAAAGAAGCTAGTTAAATTTTCATTCCTCCATGCCATAAGAAAGCTCTTCCAAGATTAACACAACAAAAACAAACATCAAAACAAAAACAAAATGAAATAACGAAAAAAGGCATAGCAGCCTCTATGGCTTCTGCTGCAGGTTTTAAATATTCTAAATCTTCCGGTTCCTCCTTGGCCAATAGAATCTAAGTCTGGGTTAGCACCACCTGTGCTGAGTGTCCTGGAGTTTTTTTCTTGGTGCCATTGTTTCCTTCTGCCAGGTGTCATGGATCATTAGTTCCCATGGGCAGACACTTAAAACACTCAGGTTGCCTTTGGTAATTTATCTAACCTTCATTCATCCATGAAATATTTACTTATCACTTCTTCTTAAGAGGAAAAAGAAACACATATAAATGATGGAAATACCATCTAACCACAATGAGATGCTTAATAATGGCTTTTGACAGTGATACTTGAACATTTCTCTGGGGCTCCTTCCCCTACAAAACTGAGCATCTGGAGAACGGCATGTTAATTCCACTTAAAGAAGCAATGGGTTAAATAAGCAAACCTAGGGGCTAGAATTAACCTTAACCTCTCCCCACTTCATTTCTTCTTTTATTTTTTTTTTAAATCTTGTTTTAGAACTGAACTGAGAACTCAGTTAAGTGAAGCAAGCAAGCATTTTTCAGATGGTGCCAACTCAAAGTGAATTATAAAGAAAAGAAAAGGAGACTTCTCACTGGAAAGCACTGGAGAACTTGAACCTAGGCAGCAAGAACAAGGATGGACAAGTCAGTAAAGATTTGGTCAAATCACCATGTTGTATCTTTCAAAGAAAAGAAAAGAAGATATCCCTGGGGCTCACAGGGAACATACATTGAGTAATGAAGTGCAATCCTTCATAGTGCTCAGCACAGAGCAGCTGTTCACTAGATACAGACTTTACTGGTTTTCAGAAGTCACGTTTGACTTGAATTACCTCTAAAACACCTCTGTCTGCCCCAGCAGTATTTACATACCTCTGGTTCACAGTCCTGTACCAGCTTTCTCAGAGTAATATATTCACAAAGGCAAGTCTTCTAATTCCCAGCAAAACAAAAGATGGCATAAATATTCAGTATCTTGAAGATTTAAGTAAATACTCAACATTCTACCTCTAACATATGTCTGCAAATGATCTTGGTTTGTTCCATGGAGATAAATCAAATGCCTTAGAGTGAATGGTGAGGGAGTGAATGATGAGAGTGGATGGTGGGAACATTCTCTCTCCCTTTGCTTGTACAGATATGGCCTAACTTTAAAATACGTGTTTAAGTAAGAAGATCTCTAGCTTGACCTTTCTAAAGGCCCTGGAAGCTGGAGTAAACGAAGTTGGCCATGGCTATAAGTTGGGATGTCTTGATGTAGACAGAACAGTGTTTCCAAAGGGAAGTCTTTCCTTGTTCACCAACTAACTGGCTGTGTTCATGACATTTAACGTTTGCCAGAATGTTCAACAAATCAAAATATGTGGGGTAATAGATACATTGGATAATTGGAAGTGGATTTTAATTTTTTTCTTCAACTAACATAACACATTGAGATGCTTATACCGATGAGTGAATTTGGCCCCAAATTTAGCACTATGGGTAATTATATCAGTTCAAAAAGAATGAAGGAGCTCAAGAAATTTCACCCAAAATACAAGTAGTTGGTATAAAGAGTATTTTACATTAAAGGCCCTTAGTGATCAACATTGGAAGGGGCTTTACCTCTTTCTTCATAAAAAGCCAGATCCATAAAGAAGAACAATTGACTTTCCTTCTCCTCCCTGTTATTTCAATACATTGCAGTAAAGATCAAGAATCCTGCCAGACCTGGCCCAGATGATTTTAAATATGATATCTGTTTCTCAGATTAACTGAATATCCAAAGAGAATCATTTAAAAGTCAATCTTTTCCCCCTCATTTATTTATTCTCTCAAGTGTCTATTCATCCTCCCTGAAAACCATTTATTGCCCCTAAATAGAATTATCTATATTCCTGATCTCCCCTTCTCCTCTAAAATGAGGATATATAAGTTTCTGGACCTCCATAAAAATGAGGATATACAAGTGTCTGGACCTCAGTAGGATATTGGGTAATCACTTAGTGATTCTCCTTGTGTATGTGGTAAATAAATCTTTTATTAATCTGCTTGATTGTGAGTTGATCTTTCAGTGAATCTTCCAGGGTGAAGGGAAAGCTTCCCCCACCCTCACGAAAATATAGAGGAGTATGCACTGGGATAGACTGATGGCTATACTTACAAACATGTGGTAGTGCTCTTTCGTTTTCCTGGCGTCATCTAGCTCAAAAGCTTTCAGGTGTGTACAGGTAAATTGACTGGAACTGGTGCAAGGAGGAGGATGTCAGCGTTGAGATCCCATGTCTCATTTGGTATGCAAATTTGGGTAAACATCTTTATGAGGATTAATTTCTTTATCACTTTTTAAAATTTCTTAATCTTTTAGCAGTGTGGTATCAGAAGCAAAGTGGGATTTTCCCTGATGTCCCAGAATCTTCAGTAAGGACCGAAGTGGAGAATATAGTCTAAATTCTAAGCTCTAAGAACTGCCGTTGCTGGGGCCCATTTTCTCCTTGCAGGGACTTCTGAGAAGCATTATTCTCGCATACGTGACCTTGCACTGCACTGTCCCTCAGCCCCTGCTGACCTCAGAAAACTGAAAACAGAATCCCTTTGGGGGAGTGAAGTGTTCATTTCCTCTCTTTAGCTTCTCTGTTTAAGGCAGGCTAGGAAAGTCCAAGAGACTCATTCATAAACCTGGGGGTGGCTAAAGGAGGAAGACAGATGCTTCATTTCATGGTTGAATGTCTGTTTAGCTAGCAAAGCTGATGCCCTACCTTTAAGCTCCTAGGTATGTCTGTGTGTGTGTGTTCACACATGAGTATGTATGTGCACTTGCATGTTAGGGAGGGGACTATCAGGTAGAGAGGTCACCAGGATCTCTCACTGACCCTCCCTTGTCAACGGAAGAATGACAGTGTTCAAAAATTTGGAAAGAAGAACCTTATTTCTTATAAAGGGTTGCAGTCTGCAGGCTGACCATGTTGTAAGCTGGGGAGGAAAGCCTTGGGGGGAAACTGAGAACAGGCACTTTGAGGGAAGAGAAAAGGGAACAGGAATTTATGCTGGGGTGGGGCACGAATATACACATTTAATAAGCTGTAGGAGGAGTCAGGAACGTTTATGAAAGGAGAGACGTGCGCATGAATAATTGAACTTCACATCCCTTCATCGTTTGCATGTACAAAAAATGACAGCATTAGCATGATCTGAGAGCGAAGGTTTTAGCTCTCTGACATCACAAGATGAAGCCGAGGACATGAAAACTCTCATGGCACATCCTTTGCAGGTTGGCAGAACTACTTCAGGGTTGGTGGTCTCTGGTCCGTGGTTGTGTCAAAACTGCAAAAGGGGAGGAGCAGCATTAGGTAATTGGCTGAAATGAGGGCAGAGCAAATCTTTTCAAAAGGTGGGTTCTGTTAACCCTTAGGGAAGAGAGCCTGAATGGAGGCAAGGGAAGGGCTATAATGAGGGGTGTCCAACCTCCCATCTTGTAATGGCCAGGATTTCAGTTTTTATAATTTTTTTTTTAAATACATGTATTTTATTATTCTTCAGTTATTATTATTATTATTATTACTATTAAATTTAATTAAATCATAGCTGTGTACATTAATGCAATCATGGGGTACAATGTGCTGGTTTTATATACAATTTGAAATATTTTCATCAAACTGGTTAACATAGCCT
>CAUYRH010127883.1:0-55964 GCA_963574655.1 Perodicticus potto | reverse complement strand
CGACTCCTATAACTTTAACAGTAGAAGAAGACAAGATAACAGGAAAGGGGACTTCCCAAGTTGGGGTCAGGGAGGGTGAATTAGAGGGAGGAGTTTTGATCATGACTAGATCTCCAGGAGGGAAAAGTTCCTGTTTTAGTTCACCCACTTAGTTTTCAATACCCTGTAGGTCTCTTCATGCCCATGTATAGCTGTGGTTTCACTCTCATTTGTAAGTGAGAGCATGTGGTATATTTCTGAGGTATTTCACTTAGGATAATGTTCTTCAGTTCCATCCAAGTTGCTGTAAATGACATTATTTCATTCCTTTTCTATGGCTAAGTAGTATTCCATGGTGTGCATACATACACACACGCTCATGCACTCACACATTTTCTTATCCACTCACGAATTGATGGGCATTTAGATTGATTCCATATCTTTGCAATTGTGAATTATGCTGTGACAAACATTTGAAAGGTGTCTTGATAAAAAGATTTCTTTTCATCTGAGTAGATACTTAGTTGTGGGAATGGTAGGCTACTTTTAGCTCATTGAGGAATCTGCATACCATTTTTCATTCTTTATTTTTTTTGCAGTTTTTGGCCGGGGCCGGGTTTGAAACCGCCACCTCCGGTATATGGGGCTGGCACCTTATTCTTTGAACCACAGGCACCGCCCTAGTTTTCATTTTTATCAACAGTGTGTGTGTTCCTTTTTCTCTGCATCCATGCTAGTATCTGTTGTTTGACTTTTTGACAATGGCCAATGACAAGGGTAAGGTAATTATCTCATTATGGTTTTGATTTGCATTTCCCTGATGATTAGTGATGTTGAACATTTTTTCATGTTTATTGGCTATTTATCTGTCTTCTTTTGAATAAATTCTGTTCGTATCTTTTTATCACTTTTTGATAGGGTTGTTTCTTTCTTGCTGTCTTGTTTGAGTTCTTTGTAGATTCTGAATATTAGTCCTTTGTTAGGTATTGTCTCCCATTCTGTGAGTTGCCTGTTTACCCTATTGATTATTTCCTTTGCTGTGCAAGAGCCTTTTAATTTAATTGAATCTCATTTATTTATTTTTGTTGCTCCTGTATTGCCTTTGGGGTCTTAGTCATAAATTCCTTGCCCAGACCTATGTCCAAAAGAGTTTTCACTGCATTTTCTCTAGAATTTTTTATGGTTTCTTGCCTTACATTTAAGTCTTTAATCCTTCTTTAATTAATTTAATTAATTTTTGTATATAGCTAGAGATGGAAGTCCTGCTTCATTCTTATGCATGTAGATATCCAATTTCTCAGCATCATTTATTAAATAGGGTAGCCTTTCCCCGGTGTATCTTTTTGTCTGCTTTTTCAAAGATTGGTTCCTCATAGTTATATGGTTTTATTTCTGGGTTCTCTATGCTGTACTTTTGTACAATAACATGCTGTTTTGGTTACTTGAACTTCTGAGTTCAAGTGATCCTCCTGCTTCAGCCTCCCAGAGTACTAGAATTACAGGTGTAAGTGTACCCAGTCCTGTTGTGGTTACTATAGCCCTGTGGTATAATTTCAAATCAAATAATATTGTTCTTCCATATTTGTTCTTTTTGCTTAAGATTGCTAATCAGGCTCTTTTTTTGGTTCCAAATGAAGCTTAGGATTATTTTTTCTAGATCTGTGAAATAAGACATTGATATTTTGATGGGAAGTGCATTGAATCTGTATGTTACTTCGAGTAGAATGCACATTTTGGTGTTGATGCTACTGATCCATGAGCATGGGATGATTTTTCATTTGTTTATGTCATCTACAATATTTTTCATCAGTGTTTAGTAATTCTCCTTGTAACGATCTTTCATCTCTTTGGTTAAGTATGTACATTCCTAAGTATTTTATTTTTATTTTCTTTGTAGCTATTATAAGTAGCATCATAAGAGTCCTTGATTTGACTCTCAGCTTGACTATTATTAGTTTATAAAAACACTACTAATTTATGTACACTGATTTTGTAACTTGAAAATTTATTTATCAATTCTAGGAGTCTTTTCTTACGATGTTATATCTAGGGTGTTCTAGATATAAGATTGTATAATTGGCAAACAAGGATAGTTGGACTTCTTCTTTCCTGATTTGGATGCTCTTTCTTTCTTTCTCTTGACTCATTGCTTTGACTAGAACTTCTAGTATTATGTTGAATAGATGTGATGACAGTGGGCAGTCTTGTCTTATTCCAGTTGTTAGGGGGAATGATTTCACATTACTCCATTCAGTATGATGTTGGCTGAGGGTTTGTTATATATGGCTTTTACAGTTTTTAGGTATGTTTCTTCTGTGCCTAGTTGGTTGAGGGTTTTTATCCTGACATTTTATCCTGGATTTTATTGAATGCTTTGTCTGCATCTTTTGAGATGATCATATGGTCTTTGTTTTTGCTTCTTGCTTCTGTTTATGTCGTGAATCACATTTATTGATTTGAATATATTGAACCATCTTTGCATACCTGGGATGAAATCCACTTGATCATAGTGAATTATCTTTTTGTTTTGCTATTGAATTTGGCTTGCTGGCACTACATATCTTATTGAGAATTTTTGTATCAATGTTCATAAGCATTATTGCTCTGTAGTTTTCTTTTTTTGTTGTGTCTTCTAAAAATGTGAAACAAATTCTATCAATACAAGGAATTCAGAAAAACTAGGTCAGTGCTTGTCTCTGCCTCTGCACATGTGGCTGTGAACACTAATTAAATCCATACTTCAGATTTTCCTTATATTACTATATGTTTATAAATTTTTTACAGAGAAATCTTATAAAAATAAGAGATTTCTAGTAAAACAATGCAATACCAAAAACATTGTTTTATAACTGTGTGTCTTTTATATTATCCTTAGTGTCCAGGAAACTGGATAGGAATAAAGATGAAGTGATTTTATGAAATATTTAATATATCATGATAATAAACAACTGATCATACATTTTAAAACAGAAACTCTTTTAAGGAAGTCTTAGATATAAGATTGCTAAGAAGTCCATGTTTACTCTTATCTGTCACAAGGGCCATTTCAGTGCAAAATTTTGAAATATATTGCCTTAAGATATAATTGTTATTTTAAATTCTCTTATTATTTTTAATAGCATAAACGCATCCTGAGCATTAGATTCAGTGTATAAAATGATCAGGATTCATTCATAATGATTCTTAATGAAGAAGTATTGAAGAGTTCTTCTTGAAGTATTGAAGAGTTCTTCTCATACTGTTTTTAGCCATGGATTCAGTTATTCTTGGCTATAAATGTCAGTGCTGACCTTATATAACTCCTAGTTGCCACTTGTAACATCAGACAGGGGAGAGAGAAAAAAAAGGAAAAGTAATATTCTAATGTTTAAATATAGTTTAAATATTTTAGGAAGAACAAGAATGGGAGAAATGAGAGTAAGAAAGCTATTCATTTGATGGTATGATTAAAATGTGCTAATAGCTACCTCAGTTGACACTAAGGCCTTTCCTTCTTTCTTTCCTTTCTCTCTCTCTATATATTCACACACACATAAACAATTGTCCCTTGGTATTCATGGGGGATTGGGATTGGTTCCCAGGATCTCTTGTGGATACCAAAATCCAGGAATGCTCAAGTTCTTGTTATAAAATGGCATAGTATTTGCATATAACTTATGCATATTCTCCTGTATATTTTAAATCATCTCTATATTGCTTATAATACCAATACAATGTAAATTCTATATAAATAGTTGTTATACTGTATTCTTTAGGGAATAATGATAAGAAATAGAGTTTGTCCTTGTTCAGGACAGACAAAAATTTTTTAAAAAATATTTTCAATCCACGGTTGGTTGAATTTGCTAATGTGAAATCTACAGCTATGAAGGGCCAACTGGATATGTAAATTTCTTGCTATATTGTACATGGCTATTATCCTACCTTCTTCAGTTGGTTTCTTTTTCTTTTCCTTTTTCTGTAATGAATTTGTACTGTTGCCCAAGATGGAGTGCAGTGGTGTGATCATACCTCACTTAAGCCTCAAACTCCTGGACTCAAGTGATCCTTTTGCCTTAGTCTCCCAAGTAGCTGGACCTACTGGTGCATGCCACCAGGGTCAGCTAATTTCAAAAATTGTTTTGTAGAGATGGGGTCTCACTGTGTTGCCCAGGCTGGTCGTGAATTCCTGGCCTCAAGTGATCCTCTCACCTTGGCCTTTCAACATGCTGGGATTATAGGTATGAGCCACCATGCACAGCTGAGTTGATTTCTTAATTCATTTCTTTTCATTCTTTCTTGTGTTCTAATAAAGGCCATAACAGCTATAAATATTCCTTTCAGTACTACTTTGACTGCATTCTATAGTTTTTTTATATGTATTTTCATTAGTCTTTTCTAAATTATCTATGACCTCAATTTTTGTTCCTTTTTACCCAATACTATTTAAAAGAGATGTTCTGTAAATTTCCAAGTGAATGGATTTTATTAGGGCAGGGAGTGATGGGAGGGCCTCTCCTTTGTTGATGATTTCTAGTTTTTATTGCCTCAGATAAGATAGCCTTGATTTAGGTTAAAGACATGGTCTGGTGTTTTTAATGCTCTGATGTTGTGTATTATATAGTTTCTATTATTTTAAAATGTTTGCTTATATTATGTATTCTTCGTTATCATGGCCACATTATCCTATATATTTCTATTTAATCATGCATTGTTAAAACTTTTAGTAACATTATGATTTTCTTTTTATCTGTTTGGACAATTGGATCTGGAGAGAAATGTATTAAATTTTCCAGTTGTGACTTTAAGTTCATTTATTTCTGTCTTTGTACTAGTTTTTGCTTGTTTAACATTTTCAATTCTTATTTTAGAAATTTGTATGCTTATATATAGCTCTCAAGCTCGATTGACAGATTATCTGCCCATACAATTCTAAATTCAAAATTTTCTTTTATACTTGACCTAAATCCTTTTTTCTTCTGTCACTCCATATTGTAGATGGGGGTCTAATGCCAGATTCCCTTTTTTCCTTGGAAAGGAATTTGTTGTTGTTTGATGCTGTTTAGGACTTTTTCTTTATTCCTAGAGTTCAAAAATTATCCTCAACCCTGACATTCAATGTAGAATTTTACCAAATAAGTTTTGCTTAAAAAAAAGTATATGTATATACTTTTACTTTTAGGGAAGTTTTCTTTATCATAGATATATGATGGTACGCTCAGTTCTTTAGGTATGCCAGTTCTCACATGCTCTTACACTGTTCAGATCTTTTGGTAGTGCCCTTTCAGGCATTCTAACACCTTTATGGATTTATTTTTATATTTGTTCTTTTGTATTTTTGGCATCAGTACATACATCTGTTCAGTTAGTCATTTTAACTTCAATTCAAAGATTTTATCAGGCTCACCAATGACAACCTACAGTAATTCCCAGAAGTAAATCCAAACAAAAATTGTAACTTTGATGAAAATTTCAAAAGATAAACCTGTATTGGTCCATTTGAAACAATGTGCATTTTAAAAAGACAGTTTATGAAAGGAAGAAATAAATTCCTTTATGTTAATTATGCTAATGCCAGAACCACAACAGAATCCTAAAAAATTAGCCCTTTAGTGAACTGAACATTACAGATTAAGGAGTGGCAGGTTTGAGGTATGTGTGTGATATAGTACAGCTCACATACATTTAACAATTTTTCAAGTGTGAATAAATCATCAAAGAATGGATGAAATAAATGTTTTGTGCCAAGAATGAATTCCTGAAGGAAAAGATACAAACTATGCATTTCAAATAATGATTCTTGGAATGATGTTTTAGATTTAGGGTACGTTTTGATTGACATTCAACTTTTATGAAAATGAATCATAGCACATTCAGCCCAATTTTTTTTTTTTTTTGGAGACAGAATCTCACTCTGTTACCCTGGGTAGAGTACCATGGCATCATCATAGCTCATAGCAACCTTAAACTCCTGGGCTTGAGCAGTCCTCTTGCCTCAGCCTCCTGAGTAGTTAGGACTACAGGTGCCCACTGTAACATCCGGCTGACTAGTTATTCTATTTTTAGTAGAGACCTGCTCTCCCTTTTGCTCAGGCTGGTCTTGAACTTTTCAGCTCAAGCAATCCACCCACCTCAGCCTCCCAGAGTGCTGGGATTACAGGTGTGAGCCACTGTGCCTAGCTAGTATATTCATTCTAAAATATTACTATCTTGGATGAAAAACTTTAGAGATGCTAGATAAATTTGTAATTCATTCAGAGGAGAAAGATGTTTCTACTCATCATAATTTGATGTTGATCATAATATCAACATCAGAAGCAATTGAATGAAAATAATTTTCAGAAGGTCTCAGAAGCCAGGAAGGTGGAGACTGGAGGATCTGGGAGGTTAGGTTCTGCATCACCTCCCTCATTGGATTCAGCATGGGGAGAAGTCAGGAAACTAGACTGGACCATGGTGGGGGGTCACCACAACATGAGGAACTGTATTAAAGGGTCATGGCATTAGGAAGGTTGAGAACCACTGCCCTAGAAGATTATAAATTTATATTAGAAAAGGATCCATCAATACATCAAGCAAGAGAAGCTTGTATGAGATTACCTAAGCAAATTAAAGAATGAAATGAAAGACTGAAAGAAGAAATGTTAGGTAAACTAAAAGATCTTGAGAACTTGGTTCTCCAACCATTTGGCCTCTCCACAGAAAATTTCCAGATCAAACAGGATTCCTCTACTGGCTCCTACTCCATTAATTTTGTTCAAAATCCAAATAATAACAAATAACAAAGATAACAATAGCTTTAAAGGGTGACTTGGAAATTGTGTGCTGGTTGCTGTTAGTAAGGGGAAAGGCCCTGCCAGTGTTTAACTTTTAAAAGCATCTTATCAGTGGGCACTTGGACTTCTTCCATGACTTAGCGATTATGAATTGGGCTGCAATAAACATTCTGGTACAAATATCTTTGTTATAATGTGATTTCTGGTCTTTTGGATACATACTTAGTAGAGGAATTATAGGATCAAATGGCAGGTCTATTATTTTGATCTCTAAGTATTATTCTCCAAACATCTTTCCAAAAGGAACGTATTAGTTTGCATTCCCAAGTGCCCATCGATCCACGAATGGATTAATAAATTGTGATATATGTATACTATGGAATATTATGCAGCTTTAAAGAAAGATGGAGACTTTAACTTTTTCATGTTTACATGGATGGAGCTGAGCATATTCTTCTTAGCAAAGTATTTCAAGAGTGGAAGAAAAAGTATCCAATGTACTCAGCCCTACTATGAAACTAATCTATAGCTTTCATATGAAGGCTATAACTGAATTACAGCATAAGAATATGGGGAAAGGGGCAAGGGGAGGGAGTGGAGGGTGATGGGTGGGTGGAAGGAGGGTAATTGGTGGGATCACACCTATGGTGCATCTTAGAAGGGTACAGGTGAAACTTACTAAATGCAGAATATAAATGTCTTAACACAATAAGAAAATGCCATGAAGGCTATGTTAACAAATTTGATGAAAATATTTCAGATTATATATGAAACCAGCACATTGTACCCCATGATTGCACTAATGTACACAGCTATGATTTAATTAAAAAATAAAAAAAGCATCTTATCTAAAAGAAAAGCTATGCTGTAGAGCCCAGTGCTCCCTTTTCCCTCCTGTTTTACAATCAGGGTGCAATGTACTTCCTGGTGTAATGAGCCCAACTTGATTTCCATTTTAAGTTGGTGTCTGTAGTTTTCCTTGGTTCTGGCTGTCCCTTGTCCAGGAAGAAGCACACTTGAGGCTTCCTGAGCCACATACACAAACCCCCCCAGAAGCCTGTCCTGAACTGAGCAAATCTGGTGGTTGGGAGACTGTGCAGACGTGATTGACGATGACACAGGGTTCCTGCCTGCTGTCCCCCTCCCTGTTCACACACACTAACGAAGGTGCTGTACATGGCCTCCATTTCCTGATTTCCAGTCTCTGTGGTAATAAAAGCTTTCTGTGATGGTAAAAAAAAAAAATAGAGATAAAAGAAGAAAATAGTTTTCAATTATTTTATTTGCTATATGTTATTATTATTATTATTATTATTATTTTTGCAGTTTTTGGCCAGGGCTGGGTTTGAACCTGCCACCTCTGACATATGGGGCCGGTGCCTTACTCCTTTGAGTCACAGGCACCGCCCTGTACATTATTTTTTTAGCTCTTCATATGTACCCAGAAGATTATGTTACATAATCATAAACATCCTTATAGCTTATCTTGGCAACTTTTGCAATTATAATTATAGGATAAATTCTTTCTTAAAAATTTTAAAGTTTTTAGTTATTATAGGTGCAAGTCAAATTCTTATTTGTAAATTCTTATTACTGGAATTGTATAGTAGAAGGTACTGGATTTGGGAGTTTGTGCATAGTACATTTTGATAGCTGGAATCAAATTATCCGTTCAAGACGTTATGACAATTTATATTCCCACCAATGGTGTGTATTTGTTCCCACTTTTTCATCTGCCCTAGGTATTAACAAACATAATTTATGTCTATCTGAGAGATTAATAAAATTTTATCTTGCTTTGAGTTGTATTTCATTAATTACAAATGAAGTTGAATAGCTTTTTTAGGTGCACAAAAGTCATTTTTAATGGCTTTGCCCATTTTAAAATCTTGTTCTTTTAGTCATGGTAGTTAATTAATAGCCCTTCACCATGTATTCTAGATACTGAATTTTTGTATGTGCTTTGAAAATATTTCTTCTCCACTTTCTCAGAGTCAGTTTTTGACTTACTGATTAAAAATTTTTAAGTATTTATATTTATCTATCTTGATAGCTGCAGAGTTTTATGTCTACCTAGAAAAGCCTTTTATCTCTAAGAATGCTAATACATTCAAGATTCTTTTATAATGTGTCCATCTTTGTTTCAGCTAGAATTTATTTTGCCGTATCTAGTAATCACCTTTATTTTTCCCAGGTGGCTAGATAACCCTCTTTCCCACAGTGATTTGAATGGTCACCTTTGTGTAAAATTAAAATCATTTCTATTTCTATCTGTAGACAAGTTATTTTATCCTGTAAATTTATTTGTTCCTTGCTCCCCTCCTACCCCTTTTCCCCTTCCTGCCCTCCCTCTCTCTTTCTCTCCTCCTTCCCCTCCCTTCCCCCTTCTCCTGTCCTCCTACCTTCTCCTCCCTTCCCTCCCATTCCTCTCTCTTCCCCCTGCCCCTTCTGTCCTTTCCTCTTTTCTGAGATAGGGTTTCGGTGTGTTGCCTAGGCTAGGAGTGCACTGGCATCATCATAGCTCACTGCAACCTCAAATTCCTGGGCTCAAGTGATTCTCCTGCCTCAGCCTCTAAGTAGCCGGAACTACAGGTGCACAGCACCATGTCCAGCTAATTTTCCTATTTTTAGTGGCAACAGGATCTCACTCTTGCTCAGGCTAATATTGATTCCTGAGCTCAAGCAATCCTCGTACCTTCGCCTTCTAGAGTGCTAGGAATACAGGTGTGAGCCACTGCACCTGGCCTATTCATTTCTCTTCTAGATTTAAATGGTTTTAGTTATTTTAGTATTATAATATATTTTAAACTTGTTCACCAAGTTTAGCTGGGTCTTCTGTGTTTTTGGTTGCTATTACAAATAGAATTCCTTTGTCTTACTTTTTTTTTTTGAGGCAGAGTCTCATTATGTCACCCTCGGTGGAGTCACAGCAACCTCAAACTCTTGGGCTTAAGCGATTCTCTTGGGCTTAAGCAATTCTCCTGAGTAGCTGGGACTACAGGCACCCACCACAATGCCCGACTGCTTTTGGTTGCAGTTGCCATTGTTGTCTAGCAGGCCGGGGCCGGGCTCGAACCCGCCAGCCTTGGTGTTTGTGGCTGGCACCCTAGTCACTGAGCTACGGGCGCCAAACCTTTTGGTTTACTTTTTAACTGGCCACGTTTTTATATGTATTAAAGTCATGTATATTTTGTAAATTCTATAGTCATGTATATTTTTGTAATTTCTTAATTTCTTTTACTATTCATAATAGTTGATTTACTGTTCCTTTAGTTGGTTGACTTAAGTTTTCCGTAAATAATGATAATTTTGCTTGTCATTTACGTTCTTAAATATCTTATTTACTTTTCTTTTTTAATTGCAAGATTTGATGTTTATTATTTTAGTCTATTTCTGTTTGATAGAATACCATTTTTGTAAAAGGTGGTCATAAATAGAATGGGTACTAAACTGAAATGCCTATGTATTAAATTGCCCACAGTATACCAAAGGAAAGTTATGCACAGTAGGAGATGAGCATTTTTTAAACAGTTAAGATTGTAGCAATAAATATAGGAAGTATTTTTTAGAATCCTGAAGTTCTGTAGCAAAAATTCTAATTTTATATTCTGTAATTTTTCTGTAAAGGTACAATTTATTTTTTACTTTATATCCTACTTCCTTCCATGTGAAACCTTTGCTTCCACAATGTGGGTCTTATTTGGCATTGACATGCATGGTTTCATTTATTAATTCATTTATCAACTGAACACCTTATATTTTCTAAGCACATCACAAAGTACTGTAGTTACAGTGGTAATAAGAAAGTTCTGTATCTCAAGGATATGGCCTTTTGGTTTAAGGTGCTAATGTGGCCTGTCATGGTGGTTAAGAGTTTTAAAATTAGACCAGCGTTCAGCTATTTACTTTGCCATTCATAGCAGTATGACCTCTTATAAGTTATTTAACGTCTCAGTACCTTAGTTTCCTCATAATAAATATTTCTGCTTTATGGTGTTTCTTTGTAAAGTCTCGAGTTTAATATCTGTAAACTACTTTGTACAGTCTTTGGCATACAGTAAGTGCTCCATAGTGGTTATGGTAGTTATTAATACTATGACTATTTCTGACACAAAATTATCATGCATTAAATATTTTAGAGTGTCTTGACACAGTCCATACCCACATTGTGTTTCTAATGCTATAGTGTGTGAGGATTCACACTTCAACAGAATACTCCTTAATAAGTGAATGAGATTTATTGAAACAGATTAAAAACAATTCAGTATTTTCTAGTTGCACTAATTTAACCTAGCCTCTTAATTTTATAATATTTAAGTTAATAAATTTTAATTTTATTTATTTTAGATTTTAGATACAGTTTTATAAAATTGTGTCTTAACTTCACAATAAGAAATATTACCCTCCCTGGCCTTGTTCATACCACCCTGAACATATCCCATCTTGTCTGGGGAAGATGAAAAAGGAAGGAGAATGCCAGAGACTATATATTTCTATAAAAATAACATGGCATGCTTTGCATATTTCCTTTACCCATTTGTCACTTGAAGTTAATATTGGGGTCCTGATTTTAGTCTTTTCTCTCTTTTCAAGAGTTACTTTTGTCATTTTTTAATGCCTTTTTTGTAGAGGGAAATAAAAAATAGCTGCTCCATTAGACAAGGTTATGTTTCTATTTTGTCCTAATAAAAAGCTAATTATACAGCAAAGTATTTTTGAGAGTTTTCTATGTCCAAACATAGTTATTCTTATTTATTAAAATGTCAAAATTAAGAAGGAATACTAATAATACTCTGGATTTCATTTTGGGGTTTTTTTTTCATTTAAAAAAAATCAAAATTTTTCTTCTGTTTTTAGATGTTCTTAATAGTTGCTCCTCTCTCTGTCCTGTATAACTGGAAGGATGAATTGGACACCTGGGGATATTTCAGAGTTACAGTTTTACATGGAAACAAAAAAGACAATGAACTGATTCGTATAAAGCAGAGGAAATGTGAAATTGCTCTAACAACTTATGAAACACTGCGCTTATGTCTGGATGAGCTTAACAGGTAATGGAAATAATTGATTGCATTAATTCTGCTTATGCCAGTTATAAGTATTTGTGTTCTTATATTGTGATTTTTTTTTTTTACAAAGCTCATATTCTTTAGCTTCACTTAATTTTATTTCAGAGTTATGGAAATATATAGGTTATAGTAACTTATTTTCTGAGAAGGAAAAATATGCCTCAATTTTTCCATAGTCTCTTATTCTATTTCTTAAACTCCATATAGGATTCCTGTCCAAACAATGCTTGAGGAGTTGGTAAGACTTGTCCTAAATCTCACGTACAGCCTTTTGTGCATTATATAGGGCCTCTGGGAAAAAAAAAAGACAGTGATTTCATAATTGATTATAATTATGAGAATCTGTTGTGAATGTAGAATGGTAAAAAATACACACATACACCACAACCCCGGCAAACATATCCAGTGGGAACCACTGTAGCCTAGAGGGTAAGAGAGAAGTGGCCAGGAAATAACACCAGTGAGATACGCAGGGAACAGATCATAAAGAATATTGAAAGCTACTTAGGGCATTTTGATCTTTATCCTTATAGCAACGGAGTACCCCTGATGTGTTTTCAGCAAATTACTGACATGATATAGATGATCAGATTTGCACTTTTAAATAAATACTCCAGCTGCTATATGTACACACAGAGGACAGCCAGGTTGAATGGAGACCAATTAAGAGGCTTGTTATGAGCTGGATTGTCCCCCCTGCTCCCCAAATTCATTTGTTCAGGTCCCAACACCAGTAGTTTAGAATATAGGACCTTAAAGAGGTGATTAAGTTTAAAGAGGTGATTAAAATCGGCTGTTTGGGTGGGGCCTGGTTCAATATGACTCGTCTCCTTATAAGAAGAGACACCAGGGACACACATAGTCAGGAAAGGACATGTGAGGACATAGCAAGAAGGCAGTTATCTTATAAGCCAAGGAAAAAGGCCTCAGAAGAAACTAAAACTGCAAACATCTTTATCTTGGAATTCTAGCTTCTAGAATTGTGAAAAAATAAATTTCTGTTGTTAAAGTCTGCTGTATTTTATTTTGGCAGCCATAGCAAACTAATACAAGATTTTTATCATAGTCTGGTCAAAGGACAATGATAGTCAGGTCTGAACTTTTCATAGTTGTTCTAGCAATAGGTTGGGCCTTGGAAAAGTCATTAACTTTTGATCTGCTCTAGCTTAGATTTTTCCCTTTAAGAATACAGTTATACCCATTAGGTGAAGATTAAAGTGTGGTATTAGAAAAAGTTATCTAGTTAAGTCTTTAAAATGTTAAGATTATATCAAGTTAATGATATTCCCTTGAGCTGATTGAAATTTAGAGAATCAGGTTATTTCTAAAGGTGATACTGATTCACAACAGCATTAAAATGCTTTGGCATTAGATAAAAATGAAGAACAACAATCAATAGTTGTCTCATAAATTTCATAGCAAAATATATTTGGGAGTAGAAGTCAATAATTAGCTATGTGGTTTTGGGTAAATCAGCTCATTTGGAAAATGGCAGAGGATAGATAAAATTAGTCTATATCAAAACTAGTTCTTCAAGCTCATCTGGAAAGTTTTATTAAAATCAACTGTAATGAGGCTTATTTAAATTGTATACAATAATTTATACCCATTTTACGTATAGTAGAAACTCTATAGTTGATCTCCTCCCTATACTGACCATGTCCATAAATAAGTTGACCTAATTTTTATATCCTGGACATACACCCCATGTGCATATCAGTACTGTAGGCCTACTTCCTTGTGTTGACCTCCTCTATTTATTGACCAGTTTGTTATAGTTCCTTGAGTGGTCAACTTACAGGGGTTCTGCTGTACATAGTTTGATGAATCTTGACCAGGTGTTGGCAAACTTTTTCTGTAAAAGAGCCAGATAGTAAATAGTTTAAGATTTTGGGTCCCATACAGTCTCTGTTGCGTATGCTTCTTTTATATTTTTACAAGCCTTTAAAAATGTAAAAGCTATTCTTAGCTTGCTGACTATACAAAAGTGGCCACAGGCTGGAGTTGGCCCACAGGCAATAGTTTGCTGACCCCTAGTTTTGTTTTGGCAAGTAGATACTTAAGTGTAACTAACCACTATCCCAAACAAGGTATAAAGTATTTTTATCATCCACAGATTTCTTTCTTGACTTCTTTACAGTCAGCCTTTCCTCAACCTTTACCTTATATGTGTATAACCACTGCTTTTGGGTTTCTGTCACTAGATATTAGTTTAAGCTGTTCCAGAGCATCATATATAAATGGAATTATGCAGGTACCTTTTTTGTGTCTGGTATCTTTTGTTCAACATGTTTTTGAGAATCACCATGTCATTGAGCATATCAGTGATTGTTCTTTTTTAATGTTGAATTGTATTCTATTTTATGAGTATACCATGTTTTGTCACCTATTTATATGAAGATGCATATTTGTGTTTTTCTAGTTTGGGGTTATTATAAATAAAACTTCAAGGGATATTTGTGTGTAAGCCTCTTTTTTTTTTGACATATACTTTCATTTTTCTTGGGTTAATACCTAAGAGGAGGATTTCTAGATTATATGTTAACTGTAGATTTAACTTTAGAAGAAGCTGCCAAACTATTTTCCAGAATAATTGTACCATTTTACTTCTTTTAACAAGGTATGAAAGCTCAGAGGCCAACATTTTTGTTTTTAGCTCTTTTAGTAGATTTATAGTGATATTTCATTGTAGTATAATTTGCATTTTTCTGACCCATTCACATCTGTTTGAAAAAAATGTTTATTCTACAGTCTGGAGTAGTGTTCTATAAATATCAACAAGAGTAGGTTGGTTAAAGTATTGTTCAAGTGTTCTCTATCTTTACTGATTTCCTTTTCAGTGGTTTACAATTTCTGAGAGAAGAGGATTGAAATCTTCTATTATAATCATTAATTTGTTTATTTCTCCTTTTAGCTCTGTCAGTTCTCAATTTATGTATTTTAAAGCTCTGTTATTAGTTACACATGCATTTATAATTGTTATTTTTCCTGATGAATTGATATTTTTATCTTCAGAAAATATACCATTTTATTTCTAATAATATGTTAACCATTTGTTGAAAAGATTTCAAATGGTATATAAAACCAGCACATTGTACCCCATGATTGCATTAATGTACACAGTTATGATTTAATAAAAGAAAATGGTCTAATAATATTTCTTAGGTGACATTTTGTTTGATTATTAACATGGCCAATAAAGTCTTCTTATGCTTACTGCATGTTTTTAATTTCAAAGTATATTATTATTATATTATTATTTTATGAGACAGGGTCTCCTTTTGTCACCCAGACTAGAGTGCAGTAGTAACAGCCTAGCCCACAGAAATCTGAAACTCCTGGGTTAAAGCGATCCTCCTGCCTTAGCCTCCTGAGTAGCTGGGACTATAGGCGCCCACCACAATGCCAGGCTAATTTTTCTTTTTCTTTTTTAAGTAGAGCAGCATGAGGGGCTCTCATTCTTGATCAAGCTGGTCTTGAACTCATGAGCTCAACCAAACCTCCTGCTTCAGCCTCCCAGAGTGATTATAGGCATGAGCCACTGCACCGGGCCAACATATCTGTTCTTTATATTTGAAGTGAGTCTCTTGTAGTTAGTGAATAGTTGAATCTTGCTTTTTTATCTGTTCTGATAATCTTTGCTTTTCATTTGGGGTATTTAGGGTATATTATTATAATATGACTAATTGGATTTACAGCTACTGTTTTTGTCAGGTCTAGAATTGACTTTATATGTTAAATTTACAAGCTGATAATTTGGCCTGTTTATTGTTTCATGGATGCTGGCAGAAGACAGACTAATCTGAGGTTTGAAGAGATTCAGTAATTTTTCCAAGCCTATACAACTAAGTCAGTGATGGACATTAGATTTGAACCTTGACCGTCTAACCACAGACTTTGGGTTTTTAACCAAATTGCTATACCATCCCCTCCAAAAATATGTTCTGCAGTAGATATAATAAATTTATTTGTCATAGTATCAATCATATTTATTTTTTTACCTTTCATTTTATACTATAACCTCTTTGATATAGAAGATTTATATCTTTAATTTTTATATTTCAGTGCATATTACACGTTTAGCACATAATGGTTTCTGAACAGATGTTTAAGGAGTTATTTTTTCTGTGATTATTATAAATGTTAAACAAGAATTCTAAAATGGGATTACCTAACTATAAATCACATATTTATAAGGTTAGAGGGATCAAAATGTAATTTTTGTTATATTTGTTTATTTTGTTGTATTCGAATGGCTTTATTTTGACAAATATTTAAAATGAGCAAATATTAAGTTTTTTTGAGAATAGTGCTGTGTACATTTATCATAATTTATAAAGTAGAAAAACACTATATAAGGAAACTGTATATTTTTTATTTCTATTATATTTTTCCTTCATTTTAAAGTTTATCAAGGTTATATATACATCATTTAAAGACCTAAATATAATATAAGGTGTTTAGTGAAAAACGCATTCACTCCTGCCTTTCCATTACCTTTTCCTTCAACTCTTACTGATTTTCTTAGCCTTTACTTCCCTATCTCTGAAGACTGTATTTACGATACTACTTTAAAATTTTTCTTTAGCTTTTAGTATTATCTGTTGATTTCTTCTGAAGAATAATGAGTATTTTGCCCTTCTCTTGTTTACTTTAGGATGACCATGTCTGTCTGCTTTGTGGTGTGGGGGGAATGGCATTTGGGGGATCCAATGGTTGAACGTTTACAATGACTTCATTTTCCAGAGGCATCTGGTGCCACCAATTCCTAATTTTTTAAGTGCTAAATAATCTAAATCAGACTGCTTATTGACTTTTTCCAACACTGGCAGAGGTTACTGCTTTCTCTGTTTTTGTAAGTCCTTTTGCCCATGCTTTTTTCAGCTTCTAGAATTTTCTGGTTATTTTCTCCTCTCCCTCTCTCTTTGTTGAAGGCTTATACCTGTTTTCAACTTTCTATTAAGAAAATTATGAAACCTATAGAAAAGTTGAAATAATGGCACATGAAGATTCACATACCGATCATTAGATTCAACATCTGTGTGTATATATATGTATTCAAATGCTGGCAAAATGTAAGTTAATGTGCGGATGTGTGTGTGCTTTTATCTGTGTATAGTGGTAGTATTGAATCATTTCAGTTAGTTGCATATGGCAAGTTATCTCTAAATATTTTAGCATGAATTTGTTTTCTCATACCACATTTATTGTTACACTTAGGAAAATTAATATCAGTTAAAATTTCTTTAATTATTTTCAAAGTATCTTTAATAGCTAATATTTTTAAAGTAGAATTCAATCAAGAATTGAATTTGGCTATTAGTCTATAACTAATAAGTCTATTTAGTTTCTTCTAATTTATTTATTAATTTTTTTTTTTTGAGACAGAGCCTCAAGCTGTCACCCTCGATAGAGTGCTGTGGCATCACAGCTCACAGCAACCTCCAATTCTTGGGCTCAAGCGAGTCTCCTGCCTCCACCTCCCAAGTAGCTGGAACTACAGGTGCCGGGCCATTTTTTTGGTTGCAGCCGTCATTGTTGTTTGGCAGGCCTGGGCTGGATTCGAACCCGCCAGCTCAGATGTATGTGGCTGGCTCCTTAGCCCATTGAGCCACAGGTGCTGAGCCAGTTTCTTCTAATTTAGATCATTCCCCTAACTTTTATTTTTTCCCTTATATGACTTTTTGAGTGGACCAGGGCAGTTGTCTTAATAATCTATTATTAAATTTGTCATATTGCTTTCTCAAGGAGGTGTAACTATTCTTCTATTATCTGTATTGTAGTAAACTGGTGTTGGCGTAAAGGCTTAATTAGATTCAGGTTAAACATTTTTGATGAGAATGTTTCATAAATAATTTTGTGGACTTAATATCACTTTAGAAAGTATTAATGTCACTATTAATGAAGCCAATTTTGACTCGCAGGTTAAAGAGGTGGCCATTAGATCTTTCCATTGTGAAGATTTGTTTTTCCCTTTACAATGCGCAGATAATCTGTGGCATGATACTTTGCCACCATTTAAATATTCTGGTCCCTCAATCCTTTTACTTAGTAATAGTAGCACACACAAATTATTCTTTCCTGAATCAGTTATTTTAATGAGTTTTGCAAAATAATATCTTTCTAATTTTATCATTTCCTTTACACTTACTAATGATACTCTCTGCGAAGCTTTTTTTTATTAATTAGGAATTAACTATAATTTTGACTAAAAAACATAGTTGGTGCTTGATTCTTTTGTTTTAATTACTAATTTTGGGAATAAGGAATTAGCATAATGGTTATGCCATATGGTGGCAAAGTTTTTCACCCTTCTCTTTCTCTCTTTTTTTCCCCCTTGTTTTTGAGTGTAATCACTATGGATTCATGGATTATTGAGGTATAAATGACATAAAAGGTCAACGTTAGTAATGATTTTTTGTAAGTTTTAAAAGTTATATGATTATTACCACAATCCAGTTTTAGAACATTTCCATCACCTCAAAAAGTAATTTGTTTGAGGTCAATCTCTGCTCCCATCTCCAGCCCTAGGCAACCACTGATCTGCTGTCTCTATAGATTTGCCTTTTCTGGAAATTTCATGTAAATGGAACCATTCACTATAACATCACTGGTGCCTGGCCTCTTTTGCTTAATATCTTGTTTTTTGAGGTTCATCTGTACTGTAACATATTTCAGTAATTTGTTCTTTTTTATTGCTGAACAGTACTATCATATACCTTATTTTGTCTGTCTATCAACTGGATGATGGGCATTTGAATTATCTTTAATTTTGGCTGTATGAATAATGCTGTTGTGAACATTCACATACATGTCTTTGCCCCTGAGTTTTCATTTCTCTTGTCTAGATACCTAGGAATGGAAATACTAAGTGTTATGGTTGAAAGTTCATGTTTAACATTTTAAGAAACTACCAAACTATTTTAGAAAAGGAGTTGTATGTTCCCAAAGGCAGTGTATGAGGATTCTACTTTCTCCACGTCTTTGCCAACACTTTAAAATGTTAATTTTTTTACTATCGCCATTCTAATGGGTGTGTAGTAGTATGTCATGATTTTAATTTGCATTTCTCTGATAAAAAATGATATTGAGAATCTTTTCATATGCGTCTTTCTCATGTGTTTCTCAGAGTAGCGATAAAGTTCGTGTGCAGTTTAACATTTTAATTTTTTAAGTATTTTAAGTTTTAAAATATTTAACATTTTAATATTAATTTGCACACGAGCTTTATGGCTACCTTGTTTGTCTTTAAATAAACATTTGGTAAAATGTCTATTAGAATCTCTTGCTTTATCTTTTAATTGGGTTGTTTTAAGTTCTGTTGAGTTGTAATAGCTCTTTATGTATTCTATATACCTGTCTTTTATCAGATTATGATTTGTAAATATTTTCACCCAGTCTGTAACATGTCTTTTTATTTTCTTACTAGTATCTCTGAAAGAGCAAAAGGTTTTAACTTTGATAAAGTCCAACTTACCAATTTTTTTTTATTAACCATATTGTCATTTCTAAGAAATGTGTGCCTAATCCAGAGTCACAAAGGGTTTTCCCTATGTTTTATAAGTTGTATCAGTTTAGTTCATATTTAGTTCTCTGATATAGTTTGAGTTGATTTTTATGTATGGTGAAGTAAGAATCTAAAACTCCAGGATCTGTATTTGTATAATGTTTTATTCACAATTATAGTCATTGTTCATAATGATGCTCAAATATTCCAATTAGGCTGTCCTCTATGTCCTTTAGACATGTCAATTCTAAATTAATTCTAAATCTTTTTAATAAACAGGGCTATGTATTATAACTTTTAAAAATTATGGGTTTATATTGGTATTTATTATTCATTATTATTATTCATACCCTTTTGTCTTCTCCATTCACATTTTATTTTTATAAGATCTCCAAACCTGTGACCATTTTAGAATTAAGTAGACGAGAATCCAAAGAAATTGTCAAAGAATTAAGAGGGAAAATACCTGAAAAACTTTGGTAGAAAAAGCTGGTTTCTAAAAATTCTATGGACTAAGAAAGAGAAGTTTTCTCAGTCTTTCTCCATTTTATCTTACTTTATAGTTTGGAGTGGTCAGGTGTCATTGTGGATGAAGCTCATAGAATCAAGAATCCAAAGGCTAGAGTAACAGAAGTTATGAAAGCTTTGAAATGTAATGTCCGTATTGGCCTCACTGGAACCATTCTTCAGAATAATATGAAAGAACTGTGGTGTGTTATGGACTGGTGAGTAAAAAGCCTTTAAAAAAATTATTTAAGGGTGGCACCTGTGGCTCAAAGGAGTAGGGTGCTGGCCCCATATGCCAGAGGTGGTGGGTTCAAACCTAGCCCTGGCCAAAAACTGCAAAAAAAAAAAAAAAAGGTTAAAAAAAAAGTTATTTGATACTACTTTAGCTTAATGCTGCCTTTTTTGCTAATCATTAGTTTCTGAAACAATCACTTGTCCTTTTTTAGATGTTTGATCCCAAACATGGTATACAGAGTAGAGTTTCATAAAACCTATTTGTATGTATTTCTTTTGGTCCCTGAAATAAATAAAGATACATATTAATTACTAATTCCCACATCTTCTTATGGTTATAAAGTAAAATTGTCATAAAGAACATTCTGTTTTCTTTGCTTTTTTTTTTGTTGTCATTAATAAACAAGTGACATAGTATATCTCTTAGAAGTGAAAGGAAGTCTGTGTTTTTCTTTTTAGATAATTTAATAAAGCTTTCACATTTTTCATATTGCTTTATAAAGGGCTGTGCCAGGACTTTTAGGTAGCAGGACCCACTTCAAGAAGCAGTTTTCTGACCCAGTAGAACACGGACAGAGACACACAGCAACGAAAAGAGAACTAGCCACTGGGCGAAAGGCCATGCGAAGGCTTGCAAAAAAGATGTCTGGCTGGTTTCTCAGGCGTACCAAGACTCTTATCGAAGATCAGTTGCCTAAGAAGGAAGATCGGGTGAGAACTGCCTTTGTGTGTATAACTAATTTCTTGTTATGTTTTATTTTTTTCTTTGTAAGAGGAAGTGTACCTTCTGTGGCATTTTGTGAATAGAGATTTTTGCCTTTTACTCTAATAGTTTCAGAAAACACTGAGCCCAGGTGTTTTCCTTACTAACTTTACTAACCTGTTAGCTAACAGGTGTATTGTTAGTATACATTAAACCCATTTCTCATCAAGACTTTTGATAGAATTCTTCCTCCATGAAGAAGGAAGAGCTTCTCTCCCCAATATGTATTCCATTTACACTTGGTCCTTCCTATAGTCTGCTGTCTACCACACAGTCTATTCTTTTTACATTAATTCTAGCAATAGGGCCAAACTAGTTAAGAGCTTTTTAAAATAGATTTGTTTCTAATAAAATACTATTTGGAGTTACATGACTAACATAATCTTTAGAATTTGTAGGAAAATTACATTGTTAATTATTTAGAAAATTTGAGGAGATGACTTTAAGAGGGCTTTTAAAATTAATATAATGGTTTTCTTTCATAGTTTTAAATCTTGTAATTTCTTCTAGCTTAGGCAGTGGAAGAAAAGTTCTATAAATTACTAAGAAACTCAGCCTAATTAGTGTCCCAAACAAGGACAAGCTCATTAAATTCATTGTAATTTTAGAATATCCCATTGATAATTACTTTTAAAAGATATGTTTAAAAGGAAAATATGATCCTGAGATAGGGAGGGAAATTGATATAATGTATGACTTTTTGTATTTATCTAAAGCAAATATTTTTAGTGAATTGAGATCCTTCATGAACCCCCACTTTTAAAAATGTTTTATGCAACTTTATATATATGTTTTAGTTATTGATCTAGTAGGAACAACATAAAAATAAATACCTGATGAGACAATTGTGTGTAGAGGTTTAGAGCTTGGGCTCTCAAATGAGCTTGAGCTTGAATCCTGGCTTCTCTACTTAAGCGTTTTGTGACTTGGAACAATTTGCTGAGACTTTTAAATCTGGTTTTCTTCATCTGTTAAATGGAAATAATAACAATTCCTGCTTCACATAGTTGCTGTGAAAGGCAAGAAATGTTCCGTGAATATTACTATTAGTAATAAAACAACTCAAAATATCCTCCATACTTTAATCACTGACCATCATCTTCTGTATTCTCTTTTTGTTCTTATATGTACTTTTATATTCAAGGTTAGGGTCAAGATGTACTTAATAGTGTATGTATATATTTTTTAAAAATCTAACATTGTTTTATATAGAAATTCCTGTATTTTCTCAGATGCACATTTGTCCATTTGTTGGCGATAGTATTCTATGTAAGGATATGTACATATAAATGTTTATAAATAGATGGCTTTTCCTTCTTATTCACACTTTCAAAGCCCTATTATGGACATTTTTAGTTTTATGACCCTAGTTTTATACAGATGGGCATAGAAAAATTTTACTGGTTTTCAGTGCTATGAGGAATATAAGGGAAATTGTGTCTTTATAACTTAGTGGAAGATGTTTTCCATATTTTCTTGAATTTAGACATGAAATAATAACTTGTATTTGCTTTTATGTAATTTACTTGATCTTTATCTTTACTAATCTTAGACCTTTATAGATATTAAATATAAATGCTATATTTTCAGCTATATGAAGTTTTTGATTTTTTTCTAACTTTTCCAACTATTTCAATAAGCATTTATCATTCACGTCATTGTTTTGAAATCTTCGTTTCTTTTTTAAGCTTTTTTGTTGGCTTAAACTTTAATATAATAATGTTTTAGTCAGCAACAGACCACATATACAATGGTGGGCACGTAAGATTATAATATCATATTTTTTCTTTCTTTTTCTATGTTTAGATACGGTTAGATACACAAATACATACCATGGTGTTACATTTGCCTATAATATTCAATTTAGTCACATACTGTACTGAAGTGTACCAGGTTGCAGACTTGGAGCAGTAGGCTGTACCATATAACTTGGTGTGTGGTAGTCTCTACTAAGACTAAGTTTGTGTTCACACAGCAACAAAATCACCCCAAATTGCCTAAGGATGCATTTCCCAGACCATATTCCTGCCACTAAGCAATGCATGAGTATAATTTATTTGCACAGAGGGCTTATACAGAATACATAGTTGACTATTGAACAACTTGAGTTTAAACATTGGGAATCCACGTATGTGCAGACATTTTTCTATAAATATGTTGGAAAAATTTTAGAGATTTGTGGCAATTTGAAAAAACTCACAAACCATGTAGTCTAAAAATATTGAAAAAATTAAGGAAAAGTTAGGTGTGTCAAGAATGCATAAAATGGATACAGATACTACTCTATTTTATCATACCATAATATGCCTACAAATCTATCATCAAAGTTAAAATTTATGAAAACATGTACATACTTAACAGACCTTATGTGGTACCATTTGCAGTTAAGAGAAATATAAACAAACATAAAGATGCATTATTAAGTCATAAATGCATAAACTTAACTATAGTACATACTAATACTTTTGTAGCCACCTCCTGTTGCTGTTGCAGTTGCAGTGAGCTCAAATGTTGCAGGTATTCTCTTACAATGCCAAGTAAATGTTGATCATTTCCACTTGAGCAATTCCTGCCTCTAGTAAATTGCATATCACAGTAAAAAAGTGATCTCTCATGGTTCTTGGGTATTTTTCATTGTGTTTAGTGCAAAACAATAAACTTTGAATAATACCAGGCGACTCATGTAAAATGCCATTAGTGATGCTAGAAGTGCTTCCAAGAAGTAGAGAAAAGTCATGATTTTACAAGAAAGTGTTGAATTGCTTGACATGTACCAAAGATTGAGATATATACCTCAGGTAGCTTGCTGTCTTAAGATAAATAAATCCAGTGTGAGAACTGTTGTAAAAAAGAAAAGGAAATTTGTGAAGCCATCACTGCAGCTG
The DNA here is from genome assembly GCA_963574655.1 of Perodicticus potto. Taxonomy (NCBI): domain Eukaryota; kingdom Metazoa; phylum Chordata; class Mammalia; order Primates; family Lorisidae; genus Perodicticus; species Perodicticus potto. The sequence goes on along the minus strand of CAUYRH010127883.1, from coordinate 32,265 downwards.
TGCCAGCAAGAGTGAAAACCTTGCATTTTAATCTCATATTGAGAATGCAGCTTTTATGTGGTGCATGATTATCATGAGAAAGGCATACTTATAGTAGCAAAATGATAGGACAACTTAAAGCAAAAGAGAGGAGAAAGATCTAAAGCTAGAAAATTTAATGCCAGCAAAGGATGGTTTGATAATTTTAGAAAGTAGTTTGGCTTAAAAGTCAAGATAATATGCAAAGCAGCTTCTGCTGACCAAAAGCAGCAGATAAGTTCCCAGATACTATTAAGAAAGTCATTGAGGAGAAAGAGTATCTATCTGAACATTTTTATAATGCAGATGAAAGTAACCCATTCTAGGAAAAAAGAATGCCACAAAGGACATTTATTATAAGGAAGAAAAGTGAGCATCCAGATTTAAGGCAAGAAAAGCTAGGCTAACTCTGCCATTTTGTGTAAGTGCAGTCAGGCTGTGATCAGACTGCCCTTAATATATAAATCTGCTAAGCCCCAAGCCTTGAAAGAAAAGGATAAACACCAGCTGCCAGTCTTTTGGATGTACAAGAAAATGACCTGGACAATTAAAACTCTTTTTATGGGTTGATCCCGTCAATGCTTTGTCCCTAAAGTTAGGAAGTGCCTTGCCATGAAGGGACTGCCTTTTAATTCTTTTGATACTGAACAATGTCTTTTGTTCACTCAGAATTATATGAGTTTATCTCTGAAGGTATCAAAGTGGTCTAATAGCTCCCAAACATACTCTAATTCAGTCTTTAGATCCAAGGGTCACAAGAAACTTTAACCTTTGATTACCAAGAAGTAAAAGCATTATATATACTCTATTTTAATTTTAATTTTAAATTTATACAATTAAGTAATATGTTTACAGTGTTTTTTTTTGTAAAAATATTTTTGCCTAATTAATTTTTGCATATGGTTTTCATCAAAACTAGTGGGAAACTACATGTTGCTCACTTTTTGTTGATAGTCATCAAAACAATTCATGTTCTTGCTCATGTAGAGTCCAGTTCCACATCTGACATGCCCCCAAAATTGTATGGTGTGGATTTTTAGCTGTATTTCACAATGCACACTTTCTGGATGTTCCCTGAACAGGCATATGTGCAGCTTTGTCTAATTGTTTCTCTTGAGGAACATTCGGCTTGAAGCTGTTAATGCAAATTACTGACATTCTATTCTTGGAGGAACCTAGTTTTGTACATACAAGTCCTGCCATTACAGCTCATCAAAAGTCTTTGAAGTTCATGCCCTCCTCTGGATTTGGCTCCTTGAAAATAATGATGGCATTTGTCACTGTGATGTCTCGTAATTTCTGAGGGAAATAAGTGTTCAAAAACTTCTAGCGTTAAGGTTATTCCTTTTGGGTATATTTAGCCCAACTTCTTCCAAAAATTCAGAGGCAGTGTTGTACATCCAATGACGCAACTAAACAGTTTCTGCATTTCCTGCAAATTCATTTTTACTTGCTGGCACTTGTGTGTTATAGTGCCCAGTAGTTCCTTCTAAATCTTACATTTCATCAACCAAATCTCAACGTAAATGTCCTTCTGGATTTTCAAATTCACCTTCATTGTCATTTTTGGAGACACCTGACTCATCAACAGTTTGTATTTCATCTAAAAAACTGTATGTATTCTCAGTGTTTACTTTATTCTTGTCTGATACCATTTTTGAGTATGTGGCAGTACAGCTGCTTACACCCCAGTGGCTACAATCTGAAGCCACACCAGATTTTGTGATTTTTTTAACAAAATTCTAGCCAGAATAATGATTTACCATAATTCAAACATACTTTGAAATTTAAAATTATACTTATCTTCAAAACAAGTGGAATATCTTGTTTTATATAGTCATAAGTAAACAGAAAGCTCTGGAAACACAGCAGTATACATAAACAACAATGCTTCACCCTGCACCAATCTACAAAAAAGGAGGGAAATGTGTCTAACCTTACATTTAAGAACAATAGACCACACTACAGGTCAGCAGCTGCAGTGTAATGTTCAGTTATACTGAGAAACCACTCAAGGCTAGGAAACCAACTTCAAAAAGGTGCATCTTAGAAGGATACAGGTGAAACTTACTAAATGCAGAATATAAATGTTTTAACACAATAACTAAGAAAATGCCATGAAGGCTATGTTAAACAGTTTGATGAAAATATTCAGATTGTATGTGAAACCAGCACATTGAACTCCATGATTGCATTAATGTACACAGCTATGATTTAATAAAAAAAGGTGGTTATTCACCAAAAACACTAGCAATAAAAGAGTTAAGGCTTATTACATATGATACTCTATGGAAAGGATTGTCAACACGCTGAAAGAGAACTCTGATAGAATGTTGTGAAAGTCTGGAAGGATTACACTATTGAAGATGCCATCATTGTTATAGAAAAAGCTATGAAAGCCATCAAACCTGAAATAATAAATTCCTGCCAAAAAAAACCCATGTCCACATGTTGTGCATGATTTCACAGGATTTCCATCAGAGCCAATCAAGGAAATCATGAAACAAAGTGTGCATTATAAGGAGGGGATAAAAGTAAGGGGCAAAGGGTTTCAAGATATGGATCTTGAAGAAATTCAAGAGCTAATTCAGAGTAATTCAAGACACCATACCAAAGGAATTAACAGAAGACTTGATGGCCATGAGTGCTTCCAAACCAGTGCTAAACAAGGAGGAAGATAATGTAGAAGAAGCAGTGCCAGAAAACAAGCTGATGTTAGATAATCTGGCAGAAGCTTTGTGATTATTCAAGATGGCTTCTGATTTATGACTTGGACCTTTCTGTGATACAGGCACTGAAGCTAAAGCAAATGGTAGAAGAAGAATTGGTATCTTATAGAACAGCGATTTTCAACTGGTGTGCCATGAGAGGATCTGGGGTGTACTATGAACATTTTTAAAGGTTATTAATTCATTAATTAAATTATTTTTGAAAGAAGTTCAAAGCACAGTAAGTATATTCTTTTTTATAGGTTCAAGTGTGCCATAAGGTAAAAAAAAAGGTTGAAAAACACTGATATAAAAACATTTTTAGAGAAATGAAAACAAAAAAAGTGAGATAGAAATTGCAACACTGTGAGTGTGCCTGCCTCTCTTGCTTCCCATTCTACTGTACCTACCCTTTCCACCTCTGTTCCCCCCCCAACAGCCAGATCAACCCCTCCTCATCCTCTTCTCCTTAGCCTACTCAACATGGAGGCCATGAGGATGGAGACCTTTGTGGTGACCCAGTTCTGCTTAATGAATAGTAAATATATTTCTTCTTCTTTATGGTTTTTTTAAATAACATTTTCTTTTCTCTACCTTAGTTTTTTGTAAGAATACAGTATATAATACAATACAGAATATGTGTTAATCGACTATTATTAGTAAGGTTTCCAGTCAAGAGTATGCTATCAGTAGTTAGTTTTGGGGGGAGTCAAAAGTTATATAGATCTGTGAGTATGTGGAGAACTGGTACCCCAACCCTCATAGTGTTCAAGGATCAACTATATAAGGAAATCATGTAATTTGGTTTTTTTATATTATTATTTCTTTTAATTAAAACTATGGGGTTTTATTTGAAAACAAAATTATATTTTCTAGGGTGATTGGGAGAATAAGAGAAATTACAATCATGTAACTAGAGGACAAAAATAGTTTATGAGCAATTTTCACTATTACAGTCTAAAATCAGATATGCATTGTGGTTATTATTGTTATAAAAAGATATTAATAATTAACTTATATTATATTGGCAGATGGTGTATTGTTCTCTGACAGATTTCCAGAAAGCTGTCTACCAAACAGTGCTAGAAACAGAAGACGTGACTTTGATACTTCAATCTTCAGGGCCTTGTACCTGTAACAGTGGCCGAAAAAGGAGAAATTGTTGTTATAAGGCAAGCATTTCAGTATGGTGTCTTTACCGTCTTGCTTTTGGTTACATGGTACTCTGTTCTAATGTCAAAGAAAGTAGCAGATGACTTTTCCTTAGACAGTTCTTTAACTAAAAAAGATATACATTTAACAAAAAGGAATAATTTCCAAAAATATTTTATAGTATCAAAAGAGTAATCACATACAAAATACAATATTCAAATGTATTTTCCAAAAGTTAATTTTAGAAAGTAAGCTTCAATTTTGTATCTTTTAAAGTTTTTATTAGGAAATATCTTACTTTCATCTTGAAATTTCACTTCACTTTGAGGGAGTTTCTCATTATCCACTAATAGTAAACTAACATACTCTTTTATGGCGGACTTAAATATTATTCTGATGGTAGATATGTATCAATGTAATAGTAACTGTGTTATAAATAAAATAAACTGTATATTTTAGAAACAAAATTTATTGTGCCTTTTATCTATATTTTTGCTAATTTTTTACCTCTTTATTATCTGTCACATATCTGTGTACATAAAGAGACCCCAACTAAATATTTATCTAGATTGGTATTTTTTACTTTATTTTATTTACATTTTTATTTATTTATTTATTTTTAAAAGATAGGGTCGGTCTCTGTCACCCAGGCTGGAGTGCAGCAATGTGATCAAAGCTCATTGCAGCCTCAAACTCCTGGGCTCAAGGGCCTCTCAAGTAGCTGTGCCTATAGGAACATGCTACCATGCTTGGCAGTTTTTATTATGACTTATTTATTTATTTTTATTTGTGTAGATATGGTGGTCTCACTATGTTGTGTAGGCTGGTCTCAAACTCCTGGCCTAAAGCAATCCTTTTGCCTTGCCTCCCAAAGTGGTGAAGTTATAGGCATGAGCTACTACACCTGTCCTAGATTGATGTTTACTCTGCCTCATTTATTTTGGTATTTTTAGCCATTTCCCTTTTTTATAATAGCTCAGTTTCCTAGGATTCCCATGGAGCATAAATGAGAGATGAGAGAAAAAGAGTCCATGTAGCATTGTCACTGCACTATAGAGTTTGTTTTTTGGTTTTTTAAACCAGGAACGCCTTAACAGCAGCATTACTGCTGTATATCAGGAGGAGAAATACCTTCTGTAATGAGGACTTCTCTTTTCTTAAAAACATCATTGTATTATGATTCACCAAAAGCATGAGTCTACATTAGTGATTTGTGGATATTTCATGTAAATAGTTGTCCATCATTTTCTTAGAATTTATTGTGCCAAAAGAGAGCACATAATAAATATTATTGTAAGTGATATATTGTATGATGTAAGCAGTTACATAGCCATGTGAGTCCTTTTCTTGTTTTTATTTTCTGTGTTTCTCTGGTTACAGACCAATTCACAGGGTGAAACAGTGAAAACCTTGTATTTCAGTTACCTTGCAGTCCTTCAGAAAGTAGCTAACCATGTGGCACTCCTGCAGTCTGCTAGCACCTCCAAACAACAGGTTTGGGTTGGCTTTTTACTTTCTTTGTGAAGATACTAGTGTAAATATTTTACATTTGGTGTACAATTTCTTAGCTAAATATCTTTTTTATTTTTTTAATTAAGTCATAGCTGTGTACATTAATAAAATCATGGGGTACAATGTGCTGGTTTTATATACCATTTGAAATATTTTCATCAAATTGGTTAACATAGCCTTCACAGCATTTTCTTAGTTATTGTGTTAAGACATTTATATTCTACATTTAGTAAATTTCCCTGTACCCTTGTAAGATGCACCGTAGGTGTGGACCTACCAGTTACCTTCCCTACATCTTAGCTAAATATCTTTAATGGGTTTGTTTTGTGTGAAATTTAAGAGGAAACTGACTTGCTCATTTTTTGATTTAAGTATTAAGGTAGTTAAGTTTAAAAGAAAAAAACTCACAAACTGAGAAAGTAAAAGCTTAAATTAAAATAAAAAGTCTTTTTATGCCTCTAATGTTCATGTGTTTATTTTTCCTAACATTCTTTGGTATAATTACTAAATAAGTTATTTGGTGTGTCAGTTCTAGTCCTCTAATGATCTACTAGGTAAAATGAGGATTTATAATTATCTTTTAATATTGGGCTGTTTAAATATTGGGGCTGTTTTCCAAACTGACAAAAATCAGCAATTTTAAAGTTTAGGTATAAACATAATTTACTTTGGTCATTTAGATTGCGTCCAATTCTAGAGCACAACATAAATGAAAAGATCTTTTTAACAGCCATTTATATTTTGTTTTAATATATTTTCATGTTATTGTTGATGCTGTTTAAATGGAATTTTGTAATCTCGTAATAATTTAATATGTTCTTTGATAGTACTCTTTACTCTTTTTGGAAGTATTTGGCTCCTTGTTTTGGCAATCTTAAAGAAGTAATGAGGAAGTTAGTAGCCATACGAATTCATCAAAGCCATATATGTTTAACTATTAGTTTAAGATGTTCTGAATTATTAGTCTGACTTAGAGAAGGTAACATCTTTAATATATTCCTCCTAAATTAAAAATTTTTTTGTAAAAAATTTCAATTTATACAGGTTTAAATGTGTTAAGTTGAAATATCTTTCCTTCTGCCTTTTCCCTTCAAGGAAACACTTATAAAAAGGATATGTGATCAAGTGTTTTCTAGATTCCCAGATTTTGTGCAGAAAAGCAAAGATGCAGCCTTTGAAACACTTTCTGACCCCAAATACAGTGGAAAAATGAAGGTAAGAGCTCTTTTTTCAAGTTGTGTACACAGAAGGATGGTATAAAAATTATTTGTTCAGTGGTATGGCAGCTAAGCTGAACAGGTGCTCAGTCATTCAGAAGAGACAGTGGCTGTTGACAACTGGTGTAGCTATAGCGTCATTTACTAGCTTTCTATGAACCCTGCATACAGATGTGTCACACAGTTCGTTGTTGTTGCATCAAATACACTTCAGATTTCCTTATTGATATATTGGACTTAAGTTATCTTAAAATGTATGCTGTTATCACATATGTAATAGCTTGTCCTCAAATGTTTAAGGAAATAACCTACAGAAATTTAAATGCTAAAATGTCATACAGACAGGTGAGGATAGGTATCAGCTTAGAATTAGAGAAAGTCCAGGTAAGAATTCTATGCCTAGATCGAATTTTCTCCCTCTTAATTTTGCTTATAGATCTAGATTGTAAAGTTGCAAGGGAGCATTTTGTTATGCATAGGGAAACTGTGCTGTAGCTGTGCTGCTCTTGGTGATGTATTACTGAGGGAGGGGTGTGAAAAGTAAGCATAGGTTCTCCAACCATGACCCAAGACTTTGGGCATTGCCTGTGATGGCTTCTAGCATTCTTGCAACAGAATTAGTTTGGTTAGCCCCTGAATAGCTGTCAAGATTCTTAGAGATTCACAGATTTTTACAGAACAATTCCCAACTTTCTGTTATCATTAGGAACAAGGTAAATTGTTTCTTTTGGCAAAAGGAATAAAAAGAAGTAATTCAAGGTGTTAGTTTTTGTTTTTTCTTAAAATTCTGGAAATATTTTTAGCAGTTAATCTAGATAAGCTCATTGTGATTTAGTTTGCTTGGGACCTCTAAATTCAGTAACATAAAATAGAAAGTAGGAATATACTAATATATAGTAAAGATTATATTAAAAAATTGTATGTTTCTAAAAATAAATAAGTTGTATTGAGACTATTATATGATTTATTATCACAAAATAATTTAAATCTAATAATATTTCCTAATAGTGAACCCATTGTTGCCATCTATTTTATCAACTTTTTTTCTTTTTAATTATTTCTTTCTTTATTTTTATTTCAAATTAATATGAGGGAACAAATTTTTAGGTTACATTGTTCTCACTTCCAAGGTAAGGTTCAAGTTACAGGAGAGCCCCTCACCCTGGAGGGGGCTGATACCCTTGCATTGTGTACATTAGGTGAGATCCTACCAAATGTCTTCCCTCCTTTCACTAATCATCCCCCACCCCTCCTCCGTCCTAGAATGTATTTGTTTCATCATTCATATAAGTATTTATATATCGGTTTCATAATAGTATTGAGTGCATCATATACTTTTTTTCCCCACTCTTGAAATACTTCACTAAGAAAAATGTGTTCTAACTCCATCCAGGTAAACAAAAGATGTAAAGTCTACATCTTTTTAATGACTGAATAGTATTCCATGGTATACATATAGCACAATTTGTTAACCCATTCATAAGTTGATGGGTATTTGGGCAGCTTCCGTGATCTGGCAATTGTGAATTGAGCTGCAGTAAACATTCTGGTGCAAATGTCTTTGTGGTAAAATGATTTTTGTTTTTCTGGATAAATACCTAGTAATGGGATTGTGGAATCAAATGGAAAGTCAACTTTTAGTTCCAGATTTCTCTATACTTCTTTCCATAAAGGTTGTGTTAATTTACAATCCCACCAGCAGTGTACACTTCTGGTGTTCCCTTCTCTCCACATCCATGCCAGCATCTGCAATTATGGGACTTTGTGATATGGGCTAATCTTACTAGAGTTAGGTGATAAAAGTGGTTTTGATTTGCATGTCTCTGATGATTAAAGACAATGAGCATTTTTCATATTTTTGTTGGGCATTCATCTGTCATCTTCAGGGAAGTTTCTGTTCAAGTTTCTTGACCACATAGAAATGGGGTTGTTTTCTCTTTTCTTATTCATTAATTTGAGTTCTCTGTAGATTCTAGCCATTAGACCTTCGGATTCACAGCATACAAAAATCTTCTCCTATTCTGAAGCCTGGCTGTTTGCTTTGGTTGTAGTGCCCTTTGCTGTGCAGAAACTTTTTAGCTTGATAAAATCCCAGTTTATTTATTTTGGGTGTTGCTACAGTTGCTAGGGGGATCTTCCTCATAAAATTTTTTCCCAGGCCAATATTTTCAAGCATTTTCCTCACATACTCTTCTAGAATTTTTATTGTTTCATGTCTTAAATTTAAATCTTTTATCCAGCGAGAATCAGTTTTTGTCAATGGTGAGAAGTGTGGGTCCAGTTTCAGTCTTCTACAAGTGGCTAACCAGTTCTCCCAGCAGCATTTGTTAAATAGGGATTCTTTTCCGCAGTGCATGTTTTTGTTAGGCTTATCAAAGATCTAATGATGATATGTGGCTGGGTTCATCTCTAGATTCTCTATTCTATTCCATAGATCTGTGTGTTTATTTTTGTGCTAGTACCATGCTGTTTTGAGCACTATAGATTTATAGTATAAATCAACTTTTTATTTTTTAATTAACAGAAAAGCCCAATTAGTTTAGAACTGAGAAGCTATTATCTCAGAATTTAAGCCAATTAGAATGTTTCCAGAAGTCATGGCTTCCTTTAAGTGAACTGCACTATCCATTGCTGTCTAAAAAGGCTATGTACTACTATATGATTCCCACTATACGACACTCTGGGAAAGGCTGTCTATGGAGACAGCAAAAAGATCAATGGTTGCCAGGAGCTCTAGGGGAGGGAAGGATGAATAGGAGAAACATTGGGAATTTTTAGGACAATGAAACTATTCTGTATGATAGTGTAGTGGTGGGTACCTGTCATTATACCCGTAGAACTTCACAACTCAATGAGTGAATCCTAATGTAAACTGTGGATTTTAGTTAATAATAATGTATCCATATTCACTCATTATTATAAATTATACCACATCAATATTAATAATTATTAATAATATTTTATATAATAGTCATATGAGGGAGGCAGAAGTGGGAGCAAGAGAAGAAGTATGTGGGAGTTACCTGTACTTTCTACTCAACTTTTTCATAAAACAGAAACAATAAATTATCAATTTAGAAAATTCAATGTTTTATGTGGAATTTAAATGCACATACTTTATATAAAATCAGTTATTTATTTTTTTATTTTTATTTTTTAAAAATAAAGGATTTACTAAAGGATTATTAAACTTGCTTGACTAATTTTTTTTTTCACAAGTGAACAGTTTATTAAGAATTAAACAAAGGTATGATGTGATACAGTACAAGCAAGACACTCAAGATAGGTATAATAGTACTACTCACACAAAAACTTAAATTTCGCCTCAAAAAAAAAATCACAAGACAAAAAGAGAAAGCAATTTCACTGATATAAAGTAGGATATTTCATGCAAAGTATTAACTCTGCCCCCCCAAAGCCCAACCTCCCAACAAACAAAAAACTATCTAGGAATACTGCTATGCTAACGTATTAAGCACAGTATAATCATTCATGGGAAAAAATCAGTTGTTTATTTAAAAGGTAAAGCTAAATCAGCCAGGCATAGTGACTCATGCCTATAATTCCAGGACTTTGCGAGGCCAGGAGAAGTTCAACACCAACCTGGGCAATACAACATGACCCATCTCTACAAAATATTTAAAATTAGCAGGGTGTAGTGGTACATGTCTGTAGTCCCTGCCACTTAGGAGGCTAATGCAGGAGGATTACTTGAGCCCAGGAGTTCAAGGTTACAGTAAACTATGATTGAACCACTGCTCTCCAGCCTGGGCATCAAAATGAGAGACCCTGTCACTAACAAAACAAATGAACAAACAAAACAAGCTAAATGCATATAAAACTCACTCTATGTGTCCTGCAAATATTGAAATAATGTTTACTTGACATTTATATTTACCATTTGGATGGTTATCTGAGTAGATCTTTTTTTTTTTTTTTTTTAATTGAACTCCATAGAGTTTTTTTCAGGCCTGGGGGGCAGGGGTCAGAGTTAGCACAATGTCTTCTCTTCCTCATCTATAAAAGTGTTATATTAGCTATAAATTTTTTATTGAAAAGCTTAAATATTTATCATTGAGATAATAAAATTGCTTAAGTGTGTATCTCATAGTTCAGAAAAGCTTTAGACTTAGTATAGAGAATTCTTTTTTTCCCTCTGTGGATTGCTTTTCTACAGTGTTCTGGAGCTGTCATTGCCAGATGTGGAAATAAAAATAACAGTATTACTATTATACACAGGCTTTGGGCTGTCTGCTTCCTCCCTGTAAGCACCTTGTGTGGGGACAGATTATTGGCATTTTGAGGCCAAAATTAAATCTGGAAGTCAGAGCTTACTGTAAATAGAGAAACAAAGGGGAGAAAATGAGAAGAGGTGGGTATCTGACTGATTATTCTAAGAAAATAAATATCAAGACATTTAGAACCTAAATGTAATTGAGCATATTTTATTACATCTATCTATAGACAATTTAAATACTTCCTTAAAGGAATATTGCTCTATAATTTAGTTTCTTAACATATTGTAGGGATAAAGTAAGTGTATTTTGGAAATTAATCTATTTAAATGCATCCCATAATCTAAAATGCTTCCTTTTTATTAAAACCAGATGAGATGAAATAAAAGTCTGTGGGAACTTTACCTCCTTATTGACAATATAATGATGAATAATATTTGATGTAATATCTAATACTTTATTTCTCCAACTTGGAAAAAATAAAGTGAATTAGAAAAAATGGCTGATGTTAGTATTATATAAAAATAATTTTAAAGAAATTCTCAAGTGATATTTGTATGTATAAAGTGTACTTTTAGTTGGAACTGGTTCACTGAGATTCTGTGGTTCATTTTCAGGTCCTTCAGCAGCTTTTAAATCACTGCAGGAAAAACAGAGATAAAGTTCTTCTCTTTTCTTTTTCCACCAAGGTGAGTGTCATCTATAGCACATCACATTCTTGATTGGCTTAGCCCTAACTCCTGAGGCATAAAGCATAAGGAACAGGACAGCTTACAGCCACATTTTCTGTCTTAACTACACAGTAGAAAATGGTCATGAGGTGAGCAACTTAGAAATTTTAAACAGACATTTAAATGAATTTTTAAATGCTGAATGTGGTGGCTCATGCCTGTAATCCCAGCACTTGAGAGGCCGAGGCAGGTGGATTGCCTGAGCTTAAGAGTTTGAGACCAATCTGAGCCAGAGTGACACACCATCTCTAAAAATAGGCAGGTGTTGTGGCGGGCATCTGTAGTCCCAGCTACTTGGGAAGCTGAGACAAAAGAATTGCTTGAACCCAAGAGTTTGAGGTTGCTGTGAGCTAAGACACCATGGAGCTGTACCAAGAGTGACCAAGTAAGAGGTCTGTCCCCCAAAAAATAAAAATAAAAAAAAAATTCTATGATATTGGATTACCATTAAATATCAAACCCAAAGTTAGATTTTTATTTTCTCTTTATGTTATTACTAATTAAGTATCCTTTAAGACATTTAAGATATTTTAGAACTTAGAAAATAGCACAAATAATGAAATATATTTAAATAAATGGTTTGACTAGTAATTTTCTTTTTAATTTCAGTTTTTTTTTAAAATGAAAGATTATTATTATTTTTTTTACAAAGGTAGCTGAACATTAAAGCCAGTTTTAAGATAACAGGGAGAAATGTATGGGTCAGAGTTTAGAAAGATATTTATTGCTTTTGAAATTACAAGACGTTTTGAGCACTGATAATTAATACTCAGTAAATCTAATCTCTGTAATGGCATGAAACTTAATCAACCAAGAACTCCTGTGTGCCTGTCTCCATTCCTTTCCTCTAGTTGCTGGACGTGCTGCAGCAATACTGTATGGCATCTGGGCTTGATTATCGACGACTGGATGGAAGTACCAAATCAGAGGAAAGACTCAAGATCGTCAAAGAGTTCAACAGTACACAAGATGTTAACATTTGCCTTGTCTCTACAATGTAAGAAAATAAAATTTGATCACTTGATTTTGATCTAATTGTTTTTAAGATTTAGGGTAATTTTTAAACTATTTCTGGATTAATTTTCAGTAGGTAGGCTTATATTGTCTTGTTTTATTTGGCTTTAAGGAGAAACAGCAAAAACTATAATTACTAAAATAATATCTTGAGTTTTACCTTTTTTTCTCATTTCCTTTATTATCACTAAATTCCCCTTATAAATTTGGGCTTAAAGGTAACAATAAAAAAAAAAAAGTGTTTCCTTCCAGGAATTTTCTTGGTAGTATTTTGACTCAAGTCTTATGGTTAGAACAATCAGACTTCTTATTAAATTGGATAAGTGAGAATCATTGTAGTAGCAGTTTTCCAACTGTGCTCGGAGTTCTAGAAAGGCCCATGGGTGCTAGTGGGCCAGGCATTCTCTCCTCTGCCTCTGTCTTATCTCAACTGAAGCAGCTCCATTGTTAAGAAATTTTATAAAAGGTAAATTGGTTCTAGCACCTGTTGATGAATATCTCATTAAGAGCTTTTAAAGAACATACACACTTTAGAGAAAGATTTAAATCAATATGAACAGCTAAGTAGAGTAATCCCTTTTGGGGAAAATAACAAATCTATAACTTTTGATATTTAGTAAGAATTTTATGGATTCACTCCTATCTTTCAAAAGAAATTTCAAGGGACTTTAAACATATATAAAATGCACAAAGTAAAAATTAAGAATAAAAATTAATTTAAGATAAAGAATAAAATATGTTTATGAATGAGCCACTACTGTTGAGCACTGAAATTATTCTTGAATTCCTACAACTCAGGCAAAAAGAGAGAAGCTTTAGGTTTCCATTTTCCTGTAAATGAATTGAAGAAGTAATTTCTCACATGAGTTCTTATGTACAGAGCATTAAATGACATAGAATGCTTTCTTCAACTAAGTTATGTAAAGCACACATACACTTTCTTAATTTTAAAATAATGTTTCAGGATGAAGGAGGGAAGAGGAAGGAGATGGGATGGGAGGGGGGCAGTTTGATGGAGGGAGGGTAAATGACTACACCTGTGGTGTGTATTTCAAGGGTATGTGTCTAATCTATTAAGTATAGAGTATAAATGTCTTAACACAGTAAGTAAATGAGGTGAAGGATATATTAACTAATTCGACATAAGCATCCCAAATTGTATATAAAATCAGTACAGTGCATTAATGTATACATGATCTATGTGTTTATTATTTAATAAAAAAAAAGAAATAAAAATAATGTTTCAAAGTGATAAAAGTGCTCAATAGCAGTTCAAATGGTACAGAACCTGAAATGACGAGCAGTAGTCTCACCTCTTCTGCTCACTTCCAGCTCAGCTTCCTAATTACCTCTTCCTCTGTGTCTGTCAGAAATCGCTATTTAACCCATCTATTAAATTTTTAATTTTGAAATAGAAGTCCTATTTGGCTTTTTCGGATTTGCCTTATTATTTTACTTAGATTTTGTTCTTTATGATTTCTAGCCTATCTTTTATTTTTTAGTAATTTTAGTCATACTTTTAAAAATGTGTTTTGGAATGCCATTTTTTCTGTTTACTTGGTACTTAGAGGTGCTAATCCTATATGTTGATTTCTCTGGCTCTTGCTTATGGAAGATGGTTTCTCCACATTTTCTAATTTTTTTTTTCTTTTGAACTTATCTTCAGTAGGGCTTTTTTCTCTGTGGCCTTTGGTGACTGGTTGTAGGAGTTTTCCACCTGTGTGGTTTTGCTTTGTTTCTGCTAGGCATCTTGACCTTAGCAAGTGAAAAGTTTTAGATTTTTATTTTCCTGTGACTGAATTTGAAGCATAATTTATTGCATAAGTCACTATGTAAAGAATTTTATGTAATATAATAAATATATCCTTCATCTATGTTTTATAAAAAGCACATACTTCATTTTTTATTTTTTCCTTGTTTTGCAATGGTTTATATTTAATTTATATTTCAGCAGAATCATTTTCATATTTGGCCTAGCCATTATTTTGCCAGTCTTCATTATCTTGTAGTTTATCAACTTTGCACAGTTTGGAATCTGTGTTATGAAAGAGATATTTACTATTTTTTATTACTATTTGTCTATAAACTAATTTTATAACTTTAAATCACTGCTGTTCTGCTTTAGATTGATTTTTTTTTTTTTTTTGCTTAGATTCCATGCCTTCTTCATTTTTGGTTTGTCCTCGTTTTACTGGAAAATATTTAATTTTTAATGTTTGTCCATCAGCTTTCTATTTATCTTCTAAGTCTTTGTAATGTGATATTAGCATTAGCACACACCTACACTTTCCCCTACATTTGTCACTTGTCCATATTATCTGTCAACTATTAATATTTTTAACTTTTACTTTGTCAAGGCATTAATGTTTTCACTAAGTCCTACGATAATAGCCAGGTAATTGTCCATAGGTTTGGAGGCCAAAAAACAGCATTTACATTATTATGATTTTATAAGCATTCTTTAATGCTAGGCCAAGTAATGCTAAAATGATTTCTCTGAATGTTCATGACCTTTTAGCCAATTCAGGGAGAACAGTATTAACATCAACCTCAAATGACTTCTCTTTTCTAAGACTCACAGCTATTGTTTTATGTTTGGACAGTTCAGTTCCTTTATATTTTAATCATGACTTTCTTATTAAATTTTCTTCCCTCAGTATGTTTTTAACATTTATGATAATCCTCAATGTGTTACAAATTCCCATTTACTCTTTCTCTTCTGTTGAGTCCTTTGTATCCTGAAGACCTTCCTCCTGAAACTTTCTATTCTCTGTTTCCATCTGGCCTAGTTTTTTTCTAGACCTGGTATATAACTATCATATTAAAGCTTTCTTTCACTGCTCTTCTGCTTTGGATCTTTTCCCTGGGTTCCCTACCATTTTCATTCTTACTTTGCCCCCTTGTTTTCCTAGGAAATATCTTCAAGTAACATTGTAAGCCAGAGTATCTGGAAAGCAAACATTCTGCATCCCTGAGCATAGGAAATGTCTTTTATGCACCCTGTCACTTAACTGAAACATTGGCATACTATATATATTGAATTCTAGATTCAAAGTCATTTCCTCTTAGATCTTTGAAGGGCTTGTAGTAGCATTGTTCTTGGATATTTAGTTTTGCAAAATATATGTCTAATACTGATCTGATTTTCATTCCTTTTGGGGGACTCTTAAGAGTTTTTATTCATCTATGGTATTCTAAAATTTCACAGTGATATGTGAGTTGTAGTGTGTATCTTTGTTCATTCACTCATTCACTGTGCTGGGCGCAATCTGAAGGTTTATATTCCTTTTCAACTCTGGAAAATGCTTTTCAAATTATTTCTTTTACAATGGCTCTCTTCCATTTTCTCTGGTCTCTCTCTCTTGCATGCCAGGTTTTTAGACTTTAGAACACTTACATTTATTCCTTAAATCTCTTGAACCTTTCTTTCATATTTTATGTGTTGTCTTTTTGTTCTATGTTCTGAGATATATCATTTTCCATTCTTACTGATTATTTTATTTGAAATCGTATTTTTAATCTAAAAAAATTCTTGCTTTCTGAGCTCTTTTCTTTGAATTACCTTAAAACTTTAACTTTTCATAATCATTTCATTCAGTTTATTTAAAGAAGAGTCAGCTCGCATTTTTCCCGAGGTTGGGAAATTTACTGGAATTATTTGCTATAAATGACTTTGAGGAAATTGGTATTTTTATAATATTATTCCTTCCTATCCATGAACATGGTATCTCTTGGTTTATCTGGGTTTTCTTATGAACATTGTTTAAGTGGATCCTTCCTTTGACCCTTTTAAATACTCAATTCATAGCAATAAGACTTACTTAATTACAGATATTTTTGTGGATATTGAGATATAGTTAAGATGTACTTTTTGATATATTAATTTGATACACAAAGAGAATGCGGGGGACTTAAGGAATGAGCGCACAGCATGCTTATTAAGTGTCTGCCTCAAGTACCCTTTTTATCCTTTCAAAATCTTCCCTCTATTCTACCTCATTCCTATAAGCTAAAGTCTCTGTGACATCTTCTAACAAGTAATTTTCCAAAGGAGAAAATTTAGTTTCTATTGAGCACTGAACTTTAAGTCAGAACACAGGGGTTTGTATTTACATACTGGCCACTTAGGAGACCTTGAACAAGTTAATTAATTTTTTTGATCTCAATTTCCTCATCTGAAAAATTAGGAAAATAACATTTAGCTCATAGATCTGTCTTGAACCAGTATAGATGAAAATATCTTGCACAGTTCCTGGTATATAGTAGATGCTTAATAAATGTCAATTTCTTTCTATTTTGGATATAAATTATAGGCAAAATTATAACCATTTTTCTCTCCCTGGATGATTAGCATCCAGTGTAAAGCATTACCTGAGTATGGGTTGATTTTGTGATACAGTCTGGGCAGTTGACAAAGAAAAATTTCCTCAGAAAAAGGCTTGAAAGACAATAGGGATTAGGCACCATAACCACTGTGCTAAAGTGCTGAGCCAGACTCATTTTTAATTTTGCCTTTCTTTTAAAAAATGCAAAATTTTATCATAGTTATCACATAAAGCAATTATTAGATATAGAGTATATAGAGTAGAACATTCAAAACATGGAAAGATCACAATTGCTCTTATGTAAAGTCTAATAAGGTAGACATACATTATATGCATCCCGTTTTGCTAAACACTTCTTTACTTTAGAAATAACTTCTAAAAGAAATGAATAGTATTCTGATATGTTTTAGCTGATAGAAAAATGAATCTGGCTCAGCACCTGTAGCACAGTGGTTATGGTGCTAGCCACATACACTGAAGGTGGCGAGTTCGAACTCAGCCTGGGCCAGCAAAACAACAATGACAACAGCAACAAAAATGAGCCGGGCATTGTGGCGGGTGCCAATAGTCCCAGCTACTTGGGAGACAGAGGCAAGAGAATTGCTTCAGCCCAAGAGTTTGAGGTTGATGTGAGCTGTGACATCATGGCACTCTACCGAGGGCGACGTAGTAAGACACTGTATCAAAAAAAGAAAAAGAAAAATGAATCTAACAGAACCAGTAAATAATTTTATATTAATAAAAACTGTCAAAAATATGTTATTGGTGGCTTCTGTTTGCTGTATAACACAGGTCTAAAGTAAATAAAGATAAAATTTTTGGCTTCCATATGGGTGGCAAAAAGACTCTTATAGCACAAATATGAGGCAATCTTTATTCTTGGTATTAACTTTAACAATTGCACATTAGTTGATGAGAAACAGTTTTCTAAGCACACTGTAGAACTTGAACCATAATCCTTTCATAATTATTCACTTCTAAGAATTAAGAATATGGGGTACTGTACTTTAAAATTAAGTGTTTCCAGATAATATAGGTGCCTCTAAGTAGTCCAGCACCATGATTCATAAACTTTGAAAGTCTCTGGGGAAAAGTTATTTTCTGTTCCTTGTAACTTCTTCCAAAAAACTGTCTTAACTTCTCCAGAAAGATGAGGATGTTACTTTTATTATATATCCCAAGAGAAAGAGATTCTACTCATTTCACATGTACCATTAGAACCATGTTATATACCTATTGTTAAATCTGCCTTTACTCCTTTATTTTATCTCAATCTCATACTTTTTTGTTCAGTTCAGTGGTTTTTATTGACCCTTAATGTTGACCAAGAAGAATAAGAGAATTTTTTGCCTTTTAGGAGCAATATAATCCAATAAATGCTTTACTGGAGTCATGTGTGTGATTCTGTAAGCATTTAAGGAATCACGTAGATAGATTTTAAAAGACCATAGAAGGATGGGGATGTTTAAATTGGCTCTTTATAGATAATATTTTACTAGACAGAAAAGGAAAAACAGGTTTAGGTAAATGGTATTTTAGGCAAAGAGAACAGTGTAGGAATAAAAATGATCAGAGAACTTAAGTGGCTAGTGATTAGGATAGATACAGGGAAGAGCTGGGTGTGTTACTAAACAGGGAGAATCATTTGTTACCTTAACAAAGCTCAGTTTAACAAAGTGATTGAGCATGTCCATTCTATAACAGGTCCTAGAGAAGGAGGCAACTCTTTTAGGGTTTGTAACTTAAAAGCATGGAGGTGGAGGAAGAGTTGTTCAGAAATACATAAAATGACAGTTCCAATACTGTGAGGCTATGCAGGGTAGAGGAAGCACGGAAGATAAATAAATATTCAGTTCAGGCTTTATCAGTGATGCTTGAAGGACAAGTGAAGTTAGGCAAAGAAAAGAGCAAAGAAAATGATATGATGGTAACTAGAAGTATTTTGGTAGTTCATGGGTAAAGTTCAAGAATGACTGGTATGATATCCCCAGCTATAGAGAAGCTAGGCCTGCTCATTGAGGCCTGAGGAGTTGGTCCCTAATGCATGACAATTGTGTGGTTTTAAACAGGAATGGGATACTTAATTTTTTATATTCCATGCTTATAATAATTTTTATGTAAAGGGCCAATGGACTTTAGGTCTGAGGTAAAGGAGGACAATTAGGAGGCTGATGAAGTAATATATGCAAATACAATGTAATAACAACTTGAAACAGGGCAGTGGTAATAGGGTTGGAGAAGACACTTGTGAGAAAAACATTTTTGAGGTGAACCTGATAGGACTTGATATTGGTTAGCTTTCAGTGGGAAGCGGATTGGTGACAGAGAACAAAAAGTCTGTGGTACCTAGGGTGGCTTTGTCTTTGATGAGTGAGTATATAGTGCTATCATCAGCCAAAAGAAGAAATATGTGGAGGGAAGAACTGTGGATCCAGCAAAGTGTAAAATGTAGCTCATTATAAAGTAAGCATTGGTGTTATTTCATCTTGTTTTCTTCCAGCAGAGATAGAGAACACGTGGCATCTCAGTGCAGTATAACCCTTGCCTCTCTCTGGTTCACTGTGTTGGGTCTGAAATGTACTTTGTGGAGTCTAGGCTGCCTATGTTGTCATCAGCATGTGATTGTGGAAATGATTCTTAATACCAAAAGGAGATTCTATATTATGTTAAGTCTATACGGATGTTATTATTAGCCATACTTTTTAACTGAATGTTTTATTTTGAGATATTTGTAGATTCATAAGTAGCTTTATGAAATAATATGGAATGATCTCATGTATCCTTCACCCAGTTTCCCCCAATGTAACAACTGTAAAACTATAGTGCAGTGTCATAACGGTGATGCTGACTTTGACACGGTGGAGATACATGTAATTCTGTTACCACAAGAATCCTTCATGTTCATAGCCTCACCCACTTTCCTCTCTCCCCTTTGTCCCTGACCCCTGGAAACCACTAATCTGGTCTCCATTTCTATAATTTTACCATTTTAAGAATGTTATGTAAATGGAATTATACAATATATTCAACATTTTAAAATTTTCTTTTCTCACTCAGCAGAATTCCTTGGAAATTTACCCAAATTGTTGCATGTATCAATGATTTTTTTCCTTTTTATTGCTGAGTAGTATATGGTACAGACATACCACTTTGTTTAAACATTTACCTGCTGAAGGACACCTGGGTTTTTTCTAGTTTTCAATGATTACAAATGAAGCTGATGAACGTTTTTATATCAGTTTTTGTTTGTTTGTTTTCAGTCCTCTGGGATAAATACTAAATAGTGCAACTGCTAGATCATATGGTAGTTACGTACTAAGTTTTATAAGAAACTGCTGAACTATTTTCCAGAGTGGCTATATTATTTTTAACATTCTTTACAGCAATGTGTGAGTGATCAAGTTCTTCTGCATCTTCACTAATATTTGCTGTTGTCACTGGATTTTATTTTAGCCACTCTGATGGGTATGTAGAGACATCTCACTGTGGTTTTAATTGCATTTCCTAATGGCTAATGATGTTGAATATCTCTTCATGTGCATGTTGTATAAAACTGGTATCAATTCTTATGTATTGGTAAAATTCCCCAGTGGAACTATCTTGGCTTGGAGATTTTTTTCCTAAGATGTTTTTAAATACATATTCTTTTTCTTTAATGATTATAGGATTATTCAAGTTGTCTATTTAGTTTAATTTAGCCAGTTGTGGTTTTTGAGGAATTGGTTTATTTCTTCTAACTTGCTGAATTTATGAGTATAAAGTTTTTCCCTAATCCTTTTAATAGCTGTAGTATACAGGGTCTGTAGTGATAGCACCTGTTTCATTCCCAGTATTGGTAATTTGTGTATTCTCTTTTAATTTTTGTCATTCTTACTGGAATTAAGTACCAGCTTTTTGTTTCATTGATTTTTTTTCTCCTATGTTCAATTTTATTGTTTTCTGCTCTCATATTTGTTTTCTTCTTTTTGCTTGCTTTATGTTTTCCCTTCTTTTTCCGGTTTCTTGGGGGGTAAGCCTTCTGATTATTGTGAGACGTTTATTCTATTCCAATGTTAGCATTTAGTGGTATAAATTTTCTTCAAAGCACTGCTCTAGCTGCATCCCATATATTTTGGTGTGTTCTTTTTTAATTTTTATTGAGTTATTAAATAATATTATTATTTATTATTCTTTGTGTCTTAAAATTCCTTTTCAGATTTTTTCTTTGAGCCATGGGCTGTTTAGGTGCATGTTATTTAATTTCCAAGTGTTTGGAAGTTTTTTCTTTTGTCCTTCTGTTATATATTTTTATAATATATAGAAATGATTCCATTACAGTTAGAGAACATACTCAGTATGAGTTCAGTTCTCTTAAATTTGTTGAGGTTTGTATTATGGCCCAAAATTTGGTCTATCTTGGTAAATGTTCTATGGGCACTAGGGGAAAAAGGGTGTATTCTGCTGTTCTTGGGTGCAGTGTTTCATATATGTCGACTAGATTTTGTGGGTTGGTTGTTTTATTCTTTTGTATCCTTGCTGATTTTCTCTCTTGTAGTTTTGTCAGTCGTTAAATATCGGATATTGAAATCCTCAACTATAATTATGCATTTATCTATTTCTCTTTTCAGCTTTATTAGTTTGACTTCATGTGTAGTTTAGTTCTGTTATTTTGGTATGTTCACCTGGTAAATTGATCTTTTTATCATCATGTAGTGTCTCTCTTTTCTCTGATTATTGTCTTTGCTCTGATGTAAACTGTGTGTTATGTTAATACATGTATCGCCAAATCTGCTTTTTTTCTTAATATTTGTATGGCTTATCTTTTATAATTCTTTTACTTTCAACCTATATATATCATCATATTTAAAGAGTTTTTTTTGTAGATAGCATATTGTCAGATCATTTTTTTTTTAAATCTGCCCTGCCAATCACTGATTTAACATGGCATATTTGGGCTACTCCATTTAAGGTGATTATTGATATACAGTAGAACTTCCATAGTTGACCACCTCCCTACAGTGACCAACTTTTTAAGTTGACCTAATTTTCATAGACTGGACATGTACTACATGCCCTCCGTATGTTGACCAGATCCTTATAGCTTCTTAGGTGGTCAACTTACAGAGGTCTACTGTATTTAACTTTTTCTGTTTATTTCCTGTTTCTGGTTCCACTGTTTCTATTATTTAAATATTTATTACGATTATGTATCTTTTTTTTATAGTGCTTTTTAGTATACTGCTTTTGTATAGCTTTCCTCAGGATTGCCCTAGGTATTACAATATACATGGTAACTTTTCACAGGCTACCTATATACTGTTTTTCCAATTTGAATGAAGTGTAGAAACCTTATGTAAGTTTAGCTTACTTGTGTTTAAGTCCGTTTTCCTACCCCACTTTTAAAATATAATTGTCTTAGGCATTTCCTGATACACTGAGCAGTGTGTCAGATGATGTTACAGTTTCTCTTTAACCATGAAATATGCTTTATGAAACTCATGAGAAATAGAATGGTTTTTATATTCACTCCTATTTTTACCAGATCTGATGTTTTTACCTTTCTGAAGTTCCAAGCCTTCTTCTGTTATCATTTCCTTTATGTTTAATGAGCTTCATTTAGCCATTCTTTTAGGTTAAATCTGTTGGTGACAAATTATCTTAGTTTTCCTTAATGTGAAAATGCTATAATTTCCCTTTCCCTCCTAAAGGATATTTCCACCACATTAAAATATTTATCATATTATTTCAACATCTGATTCATCTCCATGTTATCATCCATTGATTGTCTTTCTCATTCAAGTTGAAATTTTCCTGGTTCTTGGTACAGGTATTTTTTTTATTGTTATCTTGGATATTTGGGGTATTATTTTATAAGGTTCCATATCTTATCTAAATCTTCTGTTTTAGTATACCTCCTATGACATTATGCTATGTAAGTAGGGGTAGAAATTCAGATTCCCTGTTGATCTCTGATGATACCCTGAGAGGGAGGTACTTTATTCGTGCTTGCAGATAGCTCCCCTGATACCGTAGAGGGAAACCCTAAAGTCCCAGCTTCTCTCTCACTCTTCTCTGACCCACCTCAGAAGGGATGAGCAGTGCCTCATTGAAGCAAGGCGAGGGTGGAAGTCCAGCAGCTTCATTCAGCCTTTACTGACCAGCGCAGGGGCGGGGCCACAGACCATCCCTTGGTATTTGGCAGAAGTAGGTGATCTTTACGTCTTGCAAGGCTGCACCTTTCCTAGTTCTTTGGCTAAAGGAAAAAAGGCTTTTTCTTAGGGCATTTTTCATCTGAGACTGTTGGTGTTTCCAGTTCACTGGCTTCTCTAGAACCCACCCTGAGATATATTAAGCAAAAAAGAAATCCAGGTTGTTCCTTAAGTCTTGTAGTCCATAACATAATTGTGTTCTTTCTGTCTTTCAGAGTCTTATGTTTATTTTATAAATAATGTCTAGGATTTTTAGCTGTACTTTGGAGGAATAAGGAGATGTGCATCTATTCCTTGAGTTAATTTTTAAATGTCTTTACTACTTTATTTAGCTAGAATGCATAATAGTTTTTTTAAATTATGTTAGGAAAATCTTACAGAAGTAATATTTAAGTGTATAAGCATAACTTATTTACAAGCACTGTAATAGCTGACTTTTTAAGTCACTTTTGATGGCTGAATTTTTCTACCACTTTACTATAGTGGTAGAAAAAGAATATATGCATAGATATTTCATTTGTGAAATAGCTATGTTTCAATCACCTTATTTTTTCTGAAGGTAATGCAATATTGTATTGTTTTGGCTATAGAAATCTGGCACAATTGAATAGACACTGTGCTTTGTGTCTATTTCCTCCAGGGCTGGTGGACTTGGCCTCAATTTTGTTGGTGCCAATGTTGTTGTATTATTTGATCCCACTTGGAATCCAGCCAATGATCTTCAAGCCATTGACAGGTATAATACTGAAAAAATTTAAAGTAATTTGTATATACTGTTAATCTAAAAATACTCCTGAACTTTTCACCTTATTATAATATAACTATGATTAGAAAAGAGGGGAAATCTTGTGAAAACTTCTATTTAAGATAACCCTGAGTTTCTGAATCCAAATATCAGGCCAATCACAGCCATTTGTTTTCCATCCATGTCAAAATCCCATTACTATGACAGAAATGGCTTCCGAAGAAAGAATAAATCCTTAATACTGCATGAAAATAGGTCGGTTCTCTCCTAATAGATCTGAAGTTTTGAGAAAATCCTGGAAGATAGAAAGCAAAATAGAATCTGTGTAATAAAGATGGCAGCAGAGAAAAACCACAATCCAAAGACTTCAAGTAAGAATAGAGAAATTTCAAGCATGAGGTTAGCAACTACAGGGTGTAGGAGTAGACAGAGTGTATCCCTTGGGGAAATTAATGTGCTTACTGTAAGACACATTCCTCTCCCACACTCTATTTTTGCAGAGGGGTTGGCTGTAACAGGTGCTCCTTGATTAAAACTGAAAGAATAATTTCACTAATTTTATAAATAAATGAGGGATCTGACTATAGAAAGGTTCCTAGAAAGGGTGTTGGAAGCAGATTATACAGCAGAGCCAAACCTGAAGTAGTCCCAGATCTTCACAGGACACAAAAAGGCGAGATGATGAAATAGACCTGTTACCTGCATGGAAACCCAAACCAGCTTTCCAGTGTGATCCCACTGCTTCCTCATTTTAATTATGAATGGAAAATTAAGAATTATGGGACATTTTAATAAAACTAGTAGCATGAAAGAGAAGGGCCACAGTGGAAAACAGACATTGAAAATAATAAAATACAAATAGAACACCAAGAAAAAAGGTGCAGAGAAAACAAAAATAGTTCTTAGCAATTAAAACTATTGCCAAAATAACTCAGTAGAAGGTCTGAATAATAAAATGGAGAGGACTAAGGGTAGAAATTGATATGGAAGATAAAAGGAATGAATACTTTAAAATACAAAGTCAAGTAACAAATAGATAGGACACATTTGTAAAGAGAAATTAAGGAAAAATACCAGGAATCATTATGTATCCATTCAAAACAAAAAGAACAGAGAGACTAGAGGATGAGGAGACAATTGAAAACAAATTGGAGAAAATTTTTGTTAATTTTGAAGAGGCACTGAGTACTAAGTAGCAATAATGACTGAGAAGTAGGAAAAATATATATTTTGGTGATATTTTTAAATTTCAATGATAAAAGAAGGGCTAAATGATTCCAGAGTAAGAAACAGGAAGGGAATGATTTCTGAAAACGGAACAAAAAGGAAAAAATAAATTGTCAACAGAGAAATAAGAATCATACTC
Source organism: Perodicticus potto (assembly GCA_963574655.1). Classification (NCBI taxonomy): domain Eukaryota; kingdom Metazoa; phylum Chordata; class Mammalia; order Primates; family Lorisidae; genus Perodicticus; species Perodicticus potto. The sequence continues at coordinate 7,054 of CAUYRH010127883.1, read as the reverse complement.
ATTTTAGCAGATTAGACTTTGAAGAACAGATTTTCATCTGCAGTGTAAGATTCTAGCTGACAATAGAGTTGTCAGAGTGAAAAAATACATACGACTTTATGTGAAAGAAAATTATTTTGACTTGTAGTTGTAATCAGTGACTAAAATATTAATATGTAAGTGCAAAACACAAGCAACTGTTGCTATCCAGGAATTCAGAAAATGTATTGCCCATGGTCTAAAAACATTGCTCAAGGATATAATTCAACAAATGAAATATTAAGAAGACAAAATATTCTTAACAGTGATAGTCAAAGAATGTTCTCATATTTATAGTCAGGTCTAAAACATTGTTGATAGTGTGGTTGAGTGACTTAATGCAGTTATAAAGAATTCTCCCAAATACAAAGGGATGGTATAAAAAAATTAGTTAACAATCTAGTTCTAAAACTTCATGTAATTTCAATAAACATCAAGATGGAGATGGAGGCAGGGTAAAATTATGTTAGAACTTTTCTCCTCTCAGCAAAGGATCAGAATATCCTGGTCAGTTCTCAAAATTTATGCCAAAAATTGTTTTTAAATGCTACCAAAAATTTAGGGGTGACAAGTAAAGAGTGGGGCATAGTAATTACCCCATGCTCAGACTCTACCCTCCAGGCATTCTAATCCTATAGGACTAAAATGGAACTCTACAAGCTGCATTTTAGAAAATGCCCAGCTTGTGCATCAAAGGACTCAATCAACAGAATAAGAAGCCAACTCACAGAATGGGAGAAAATATTTGCAAATCATATATCTAATAATGTATTGTTATCTAGGATATTTAAAGAACTCCTAAAATTCAACAACAAAAAACTCCACTTAAAAATTGGGCAAAGGACCTGAAGAGGCATTTCTCTAAAGAAGATAATATAGTACATACAGGGTGGCCATAAAGTTTGTGTGCAATTTTAAATTGCTTTTTTAATTGGTGCACTTTATGGCCACCCTGTATAAATGCCAAAAGCACATGGAAATATGCTCTAACATCACAATTATTAGGGAAATATAAATCAAAACTATAAGATACCACTTCACACATTAGGACTATTGTAAAATTAAAAACAACAAAGGCTATAGTAACCAAAACAGCATCGTACTGGCACAGAAACAGAGACGTAGGCCTAGAGATGAAAACAAGAACCCAGATTTAAAGCCATCCTCAAATTGCCATCTGATCTTTGACAAAGCAGACAAAATCATATACTGGGGAAAAGAATCCCTTTTTAATAAATGGTGCTGGGAAAATTGGATAGCCACACGTAGAAGACTGAAACAGGATCTGCACCTCTCACCACTCAACAAAAATTAATTTATGATGGATAACAGACTTAAACCTAAGGCACAGAACAATAAGAATTCTAGAAGAAAATGTTGGAAAAACTCTTATACATATCAGCCTAGGCCAAGAATTTATAAAGAAGACCCCAAAAGCAATTATAGCGACAACAAAAATAAATGTGACCTGATCAAATTAGAAAGCTTCTGCACAGCCAAGGACACACTCAAAAGAGCAAATAGACAATCAACAGGATAGGAGAAAATATTTTGATGCTATCTGGTTGATAATCAAAATCTGCAAGGAACTCAAGCAAATGAGCAAGAAAAACTCAAACCCCATTACTCATAAAAAGTGGGGCAAAACACATGAACAGAGGCTTTTCAAATGAAGATAGACTAATGGCCAACAAACACCTGAAAAAAACACTCGACATCTCTAACATCAAAGAAATGCAAATCAAAACCACAAAGAGGGCAGTGCCTGTGGCTCAAAGGAGTAGGGCGCCTGGCCCCATATGCAGGAGTTGGCGGGTTCAAACCCAGTCCTGGCCAAAAACTGAAAAAAACAAAACAACAAAAAACAAACAAACCAAAAAACTACAATGAGATATTGCCAAAGTACACCATGAATGGCTTTTATGAAAAAGTCCCCAAACAGTAGATACTAGTATGGATCAGGAGAGAAAGGAACTCTTATACACTGTTGGTGGGACTGCAAACTAGTACAACCTTTATGGAAAACAATATGGAGATATCTCAAAGAACTATAAGTAGTCCTACCATTTGACCAAGCAATCCCACTATTAGGTATTTACCCAAAGAAAAAGAAGACATTTTATAAAAAAGACAATTCACTTGAATGTTTATAGCAGCACAATTCACAATTGCAAAAAAGTGGAAACAACCCAGGTGCCCACCACTACATGGATGGATTAATAAAATGTATGGAGTAGTACTCAGCCCCTCCAAAGTGGTAATCTAGTACCTTTTGTAACAACCTGGATGGAACTGGAGACGATTTTTCCAAGTAAAGTATTGCAAGAATGTTAAAAAAAGAAAAACAAAAAAAACCACATGTACTCAGTGCTAAATTGGAACCAATTGACCAACACTATGTGTACATATGAAAGTAATACTTAACGAAAAGCAAGTGGGAGCGGGGAGAAGTGGATGGGTAAATTATTCACACCTAACGGGTACAGTGCACACTATCTGGGTGACTTACACACTTAGAACTTTGACTTGATCTGTACAGAAGCAAGTTATTTAACTAAAACATGTGAACCCTCATAATATTCTGAAATTTAAAACAATGAAAAAGGAAAAACCAGAAAGAAAACGTCTGCATTGAAACAAACAAAACATAAGGCAGTAAGTCATGGCGAGGATGTGGAGAAATTCAAACCCCTGTGCATTACTGGTGGAAATGGAAAGTGGTGCAGCCCCTGTAGAAAATAGTATGGTTCCTGAAAAATTAAATGTTGATTACCATGTCATCTGCAATTATACTTACACTCTAGGTATATACAAAAAAGAAAGCAGAGACTTGAATATATACCCATGTTCACAACACTTGTATTCACAATAGCTAAAATGTGAAAGCAATGCCTATTAATGAATGGATGGATAAATAAAAGTGTTATATATACATACAATGTATATTATTGAGCCTTAAAAAGGAATGAAATACTGTTGAATGCTACATCATGGACAAAACTTGAAGACATTATGCCAAATGAACTAAGTCAGAAGCAAAAGGACAAATAATGTATAATTTCACTTACATAAGATAACTGGAATAGTCAAATTCACAGAGATAGAAAGTGGAATTAGGGTTATCAGGAGCCAGGAGCAGGGAGGAATGAAAGTTGCTGTGTTATAGGCGCAGCGTTTCAGTTTGGGATGACGAAAACATTGTACAGACGAGTAGTGATGATGGTTGCAAAACAGTGTGAATTTGCTTAATACCACTAGACTATACATTTAAAAATAGTTAAAATGGTAAATCTTTTGTATGTTTTGCCACAAGAAAAAAATGGCCCAAGTGATTGTGATGTAATTGGTCCTCAACTCCACTTTGAAAAACTATTATAGATGTTAAATTTCCAAAAGAAATAAGAAGAGCACCAAGAAAATGTCATTATTTCAGCAAACAATAACTACAGCATGTGTTGAAGCAGGTGGAGAAATTTTAGAAAATATGACAAATACTAAACATAACAGGCAGTTTCAGAAATAAACCTAAGCATAAATATAAATATATTAAAACTTTTTAAAAAATAATTTCAGATGAATGTGAAGGTACAGATGTTTAGGTTGTATTGTTTTCATTTGTAAGATAAAGTTCAAGTTGTAGTTGAGCCCTTCACCCAGGTAGGTGCTGAACACCCTCTCATTGTGCACATTAGTTGAGATCCCGCCAATCACCCTTTCTCCTCCCCTCTCCCTTCTTCCTCTTCTCCTCTCCCCATTGCTAGGCTATACTTGTGTAGAAATCTCTTTAAAAAGAAGGGAACAAAAAGGAAAAGTTAGATACAGACTTTGTTGTTATTATAATACATATATATATACATATATATATATGACATAGAAGGTCGAAAATAATATGAAAAATCTAATCAGGGAGGTGGTAACTAAACAAGAATGAGTGGCAATATTAACATAAAGGAAAATATTAATAAAATTTAAGGCAAAAGGCATTAAGTAAAACAAAGAAGGGCATAATCTGTCAGGAAGGTGTAACAGTTACTACATAACAAAGCCAAAATTCTTATAGTGTTATGAGAAATGGGCAATTCACAAGTAATGGGAAATTCACAATTACTTCATATTCCTCTATCAAAAATTTATAGATACCCAGGGTGGTGCATGTACATGCTTCACCATGCCTGTAGTCCCAGCTACTCAGGAGGCTGAGACAGGAGGATCGCTTGAGTCCAGGAGTTCTGGGCTGCAGTGCGCTATGCTGATTGGGTGTCCGCACTAAGTTCGTCATCAATATGGTGACCTCCCAGGAGTGGGGGGCCACAGGGTTACCTTAGGAGGGGTGAACTGGCCCAAGTTGGAAACAGAGCAGGTCAAAGCTCCCGTGCTGATCGCGCCTGTGAATAGCCACTGCACTCCAGCCTTGGCAACATAGTGAGACCCTGTCTCCAAAGATAAAAAATAATAATAATAAAATATTAATAGATAAACCAGGCAAAATAACTAAGAATATATATTATTTGAATAAAGCATTTGTTTACTAATATTTAGTAAGTTTTTACACAGGCATAGCTTATCTTACTGCACTTCACAGACACTGTGTTTTGCAGATACTGCACTTTTTACAAACTCAAGGTTTGTGGCAACCCCATCAAGCAAGTCTATCAGCCCCATTTTTCCAATAGCATATGCTCACTTCATGTTTATGTGTCACATTTTGCTAATTTTCACAATATTATAAACTTAAATATTATTTGTGGTCTGACCAATCCACTGACTAGTCATTTACCCATCTCTTTCCCTCCCCTCAGGCCACCCTATTTCCTAAAATATAGCAATATTGAAATTAGGCCAGTTATCTATTTAGCTGTGTATAATCTGCTCCTGTGTATAATGTATACCTTTTTTTGCCCAAATTTTTAGGAAAAAAATCTTTTGTTTCAATTTTTTGAAGAATGGTAGAAGCAGCTATGCAGTGGGGCCTCCTTCTTTTGTGAGAGGCATGAAGTATAGAACCAGCTGCTAATAGAGCATCCATTCTGTAGCCCATGGGTCCAGGAGTGCTTTTGACTTTCTTACTTAAGAAGCACATTTTGTAAGCCTGTAGCCCAATCACAGTCCAATGAAACTAGAAATCGGCAACAGAAGAAAAATTGAAAAATTCACAAATGTGAAAATTAAACAACACACTCTTAAACAGTTAAAGGATCAAAGAAGAATTTACAAAGGAAGTTAGAAAATATCTTGAGACAAATTAAAATACAACATGCCAAAACTTGCAGGATACAGTAAAAGTAGGGCTGAGAGGGAAATTTATAGCTGTAAATGCTTATATTAAAAAGAAGAAAGGTCTCAAATCAACCATCTAACTTTCCACTTTAAGGAACTAGAGAAAGAATAAATCCAAAGCTGGCTAAAAGAAGGAAATAACAAATATTAGAGTGGAAATAAGTAAAACAGAACAGAAAAACAACAGAGGAAATCAGTGACACCAAGAGTTGCTTCTTTACAAAGATCAAGAAAATTGACAAACCTTTGGCTAGGTTGACTAAGAGAAAAGGGAGAAGACTCAAATAAGTGAAGTTAGAAATGAAAGAAGGGACGTTATTAACCGATTTTACAAAAATAAAAAGGATTATAAGGATTATAACAGAGTACTGTGAATAATTACATACCAACAAATTGAATAGCCTAGGTACAATGGTATAATTCCTAAAAACATGCAACCTACCATGACTGAATCCTGAAGATACAGACAATCTAAATTTATCTATAGCTATGTAAGGAGATTGAGTCAGTAATCAAAACCTCCCAACAAGAGAAAAAGTCAGGACCAGGTGGCTTCACTGGTAAATTCTACCAAACATTCAAAGAATTAAGACCAGTCCTTTTCAAGCTCTTCCAAAAAATTGAAGAGGAGGAAACACTTCTTAATTCATTCTGTGGCCAGCATTATCCCAGTACCAAAGTCAGACAAAGACTGTATAAGAAAACTACCGACCAGTGTCTCTGTGAATATTATTAACACAAAAGTAATCAATAAAATGTTAGCAAACAAAATTCAGCAGCATATTGAAGGATACATCAAGAAGGATTTATTCCAGGAATACAAAGATGGTTCAGCAATCTATAAAAGTTAATCAATGAGCGACATATACCAAATTAACTAATGAACGAATAAAACACATAATCATCTCCGTTGATGCAGAAAAGGCATTTGACAAAATTCCACCCTCTTATGATAAAAACACTGGACAAGTTAAAAACGAAAGGGAACTTCCTCAACATAAAGGCCATGTATGAAAAACCCACAACTCCTGTCATACTCAATGGTGAGAGACTGAATGTTTTTCCTCAAGTATCAGCAACAAGGAAAGGATGCCGGTTTTTGCGAGAAAGGGACAAAGATTACATGATTTCATTAACACATTGTGCCCAGAGTCATCAAATTCAAAGTAGAATGGTGGTCTCCAGTAGCTGGGGACCAGGGAATGGAGAGTTATCGTTTAATGGGTACAGAGTTTCAGTACAGAAAAATGAAAAAGTTGTGTAAATGTATAGTTATAATGATTGCCTGACAGTGTGAATGTACTCAATGACACTGAACTATACATTTAAAAATGGTTAAAGTAGTGCAGCCTGGGTGCAGTCATGGTGCATAGCGGTGGCGTGTTGTTCAGAAAGTATGGAAATTTCATTGATAACCTAAGACTCTTCACCAAGGGAGGAAGTGGTGGAATGGGCTATCCTCGTTTAGGCGGAGAAGGTGGAAGAGGTGGTGATGTCTGGGTTGTAGCCCATAAAAAAATGACATTAAGGCAACTTAAAGACAAATATCCTCAGAAACGATTTGTGGCTGAAGGAGGAGCAAATAGTCAGGTTAGTGCACTGAAAGGCTCCAAAGGAAAGGACTATGAAATCCCTGTACCTTTGGGTATTTCAATAACTGATGAAAATGGTAAAATCATAGGAGAACTCAATAAAGAAGGTGATAGAATTTTGGTAGCTGAAGGAGGTCTTGGTGGTAAATTACTTACAAATTTCTTAC
>CAUYRH010127881.1:0-22427 GCA_963574655.1 Perodicticus potto | reverse complement strand
AGTATTCCATGGTATACACGTACCACAATTTATTAATCCATTTGTGGGTCGATGGGCATTTGGGCTTCTTCCATGTCTTAGCATCCCAAAACCAGAGATGTTGGCGTGGATGTGGAGAAAGGGGAACACTTCTACACTGTTGGTGGGAATGCAAACTAATACATTCCTTTTGGAAAGATATTTGGAGAATACTTAGAGACCTAAAAATAGATCTGCCATTCGATCCTTTAATTCCTTTATTGGGTATATATCCTGAAGACCAAAGATTACATCATAATAAAGATATTTGTACCAGAATGTTTATTGCAGCCCAATTCATAATTGCTAAGACGTGGAAGAAGCCCAAATCAACTAACTCTTGAATGGAGAGCATCCACAAGATTCTTTGAATCTCTTTTCACCCTGGTGCCTCCCCCAATCCTGGACTATTGTATCATGATGATTACTCAATCCTGATCAAGTCCAAAGTTGTAAGACTAACCTTAAATTGAGCTCCTAACGCTCCTTAATTCTGACCTTACCTTGCCCCTTTTTGAGACACTGCCAAGTTGGAGATGGTGTTCTCTTACCATGTTAAAAAATAAACTCAGCTTGTCTTATCTACAGATTCTGTCGGAAGTCAGATTTTGACAGTTTGAACAAATCTAAGACCTCAAATTCGTGTGTGTGTGAAATGGATATCTTTGGTTCTCTATAATTCCATTTCTAACTGTGGCCCCTACATTTCTCAAGGTGATGGAGATTTAATTCCTGTTACTTTTGTGTCCTTTCCCCACACATTACCAAGTGTCGGCAAGTCCTAGGTGGTGCTCAATGCCATGAACCCATGCTGGCATTTACTAGAACATCAGTCACCCTCTCTGTGCTTGCCTATTGGCTTGCACAGTTGCCACTAAGACCCCTCCTGTTTCCTTCTGCAGGCTGGCACAACCATTTATGACTTTAAGCCTCACTTGGACAGGGACTTGCTGGAACAGAGTTCAGGGACATTACCAGAAGAATTCAAGGACCAGTCTGCCTGGACAGACCACCTTGTCTCTCCCACTCTGGGTTGGGCCTCTCCGGTCTCTGTCATGTCTTTTCCTCCCATGTCTGGGTGACGTAGGTCCCCTTCACCCAGGGCTAAACATAGATCCCATTTACTGGGCCCAGGCAGGTTCATAAACCACTTTAATCAATGTTCCAACTAAACTACCATTCCTGGGAAGGGGCAGAATGCCCTAAACAAGACCACATTCCTATACAATGGCAATTTTAAAATTAACTTCTGCCCACAGGCCCCTGGCATCAACAGTTGTGACACATATGAGACATACATGCCATCCCCTAAAGCCCCCTGTGCACAGGGAAAGAGAAGCTACGTATAAACCCCCAGACAGAGAGCTGAAGTGGGCTGCCCATTCAAGACCCTTCTGTGTTGTGCCAGAGGCTTTCTTCTTGCCTGTCTTTTATCTCTGATTAAATCTATCCTTTTGCTCATTCATGGTGGTTCATGAGTTCAATCTGCAAATTTCCAAGACCAAACACTTGGCAGAGAAGTTCCGCTAAGACTGGCAGCCCCGTGCGGTAAAGGAAGCAGGTGCTGGCTGAGCCCACACTTGCACAGGACCCGGCGCTGTCACCTGTGTTCCTTCTGGTGTCCAGGACAGCCCGGCCCCCTGCCCACCTTGTCCTCCTCAGTATTAAGTGTGAGCTGTTTGTGGGCATGGTCCACCATGAGACGCAGGGTTTCTCTATAAGCAAAGCCGGAGAAGCATGTTTAGGGGAGGAAAGATTCCTTTCCTCACTCATTGCTAGGTTCACGTCCGAGGCATCTGTGACAAAAGACAGATTACAAGAGAAAAGCATGCCCATGTATTTAAGTAAGTTCCATGTGACATAAAAACCTCAGAAATGAAGACCCAAAGAAACAGGGAAGCCCATGAATTTGTATGCTGAGGGCTGAAGAAGGGTGGGCAGTCATGCAGATAATTTCATACTAATTAGACTAAGGGAGGTGTGAACTGGTGGTATTAAACTGGGGGAGCTTAGCAAGGCCTGTTGTTTAGATCCTTCTCTGTGTCCCTGTGTCCTCGGAGTGAGGATGCATCTTCCCTCCTAGCACAGGGCTGGCACTTCTGGAATGGCAGTTTTATGACCTGCTTCCGGGAGAAAGGCGAGAGGAGAGTGAGAGGGGCCTTCCTGCCTCTGCTGTTCCCTCACATGCCAAGGTGCCCTGTTTTGGGGTGGTGCACCCTGAACCCCATCACAGGGTTGCACTGCTCCCCATAGGAGCTGGCAGGTGGCAGCCCACTGAACACTAAGGGGAAAGCCTTCCACCTCTCCACAGCACGCTGTTCTTCCCTGGAGTCAAGCCTGTGTTCCAGAATGGCCTGTCTCTAATCCTGGGGGTCCAGAGGGGCCTGGGGGGTATCAGAGGCATAGCCCAAGGCTGCTTAGCTGTGCCTCAATTCCAGGGGCCCTGCGTACTGCCAAGCCTTGGGCGGGGGTAGTGCAGGGAGAGGGTTTGGTCCTCAGAGCCGTCTGCCATGGAGGTTTTCTGAACCACCCCGTCTGACTTGCCTGCCTGCTGGTAGAGGTCACCACTTCTTTCCAATCCCTTCACAGCTGTGTCATGCTTGTGGGTGGAGGACGCATCCTGCTAATACCTGACCATCCTAGATGTCCAGAATCGAAGAGATTGCCAAAGGCCTTGTCTACCCAAGTAACTATTCTGTCTCTTAGATCTTACGCCAGGGCTCTCAGGAAACATAGATCTTGTTCCCAGCCACCCTCACACCGGCAGGGCTTGCCACTCCCCTCAGCCCTGGTGAAAAAATACAGGGCCCCACTCTAGGTACTTCCGAGTAACAAATTACTTGCAAACTGAAGTCACTTCCAATCATCATTTTATTATGCTCATGGAATCTGTGGGTCAAGAATTTGCAAAGAGTCCATGGGGACACCTTTTCTCTTCCTCTCATGTGTAAGGTCTCAGACGGGCTCAACTTGATGGCTGGGAGATAAAATCCCCTGAAGTCTTCTTCACTCACATGTGTGGGGTTGATGGCGGCTGTCATCAGGGACCTCTGCTGGGGCCATTGGCCGGAACACCTCCACAGGGCCCCTCCAGGGCACCTGGGCTTCCCCACAGCATGGCTGCTCAGGACTCACAGGCCAGAGTCTCAGCTGCCAAAGCAGAGCCACATGGTCTTTTAAGAACTGCTGATACTATAACCAGTCTCCCCAGAGAGGACATAGACCCCCATCTCCTTTGGGAAGGAGTGTTACCCTCATGTTGTAAGAAGTCCATATGAGATAGGAGATGTCATCGTGGCAGTCTTTAGAAACACACAACCTGCCACAGCCTTTCTCTCCAGGCTCCTCCACGGCTATTCTTGTTTTACCCTTTTCCTAATGGGAAGGGGTCGGCAGACGTGCAAAAGAGAATTTCTCTTTTTCTTTTTGTAGTATAAACTTAAACCCTCAAACATGTGGGCAATGCCAGTAGTCCTCTCCTTCTCCTATGGAAACCCACGCAGAAGTGGCTCTCTTGTTCCCTTTCCAGTGGCTATGATCCCTAAAGGGCCTGGCCATGAGGGGAGAGGAGTAGTAAAAGAATGCATAGTCAGGGGAAAAGGTTACTGTCCCCCAAAATTCTCCTACCACCAGGAAAATAACAAGTATCTGATATGACTTAGTGCCCGTAGCTCAGTGGTTAGGGCACCAGCCACATACGCTGAGGCAGGCAGTTTCAAACTCGGCCTGGGCCTACTAGACAACAAACAAACTGCAACAAAAAGATAGCCGGGTGTTGTGGCGGGCACCTGTAGTCCCAGCTACTTGGGAGGCTGAGGCAGGAGAATCACTTACACCCAAGAGTTTGAGGTTGCTATGAGCTGTGACGCCATGGCATTTTACCAAGGGCAACATAGTGAGACGACTCCGTCTCAAACAAAACAAAACAACAACAACAACAAAACCCCAAGCATCTCATAGATTTGTTATGAGAATTAAAATAAGAACTTATACAAAGCCATTGCAATTGACGAAGGACGCTCAGCCCTTTCTCTCCACAGGCAACTCCATGCAGGCCTGGGCCCAGCAGCCAGGGCTGGTGCTGAGCAGGGTTTACTGGAGGACAGTGAATTGCTATGAACTTGAACTTGATGGTGGAGATGACTTAAGTGACTCCTTTAAGAGCATCTGGAGAGGGAACTGCTATTTCCTAAGGCCCTTTATGGGTCTAAACTGCCTCTCAGTTCTGAAAGTCCATTCTACTTACTGGCTTTCCGGTGCCCTGGGAGTCCCTCTGGCAGCTCCTCATTTCAGATCACGCTGTAAGACTTCTCTGTGTGCTGAGGGGGAAGCCTGCCTTGGGGGCCATTAGGGGCTACTGCAGAGTAGTGCTTTTTCAAAATCAGTCTCTGGGTCTCTAAAGACTAGAGTCATCAATGCCCTCCAGCCGGTGAGGTTACAGCTTAATACCACACGTAAGAACAATAAATGGAGGAATGAAATGCGTCGGCAAGAAATTGCCTTTCTCCTCCTCAGCTGGACCAGCTTGCAAGGCACTGTGGTGATTAGTTGTGTTTGCACAGCGCTCTTGGCCTGTCAAGTTTTTGTGAATATAATTTATTGCCTTCAGTGCCAAAGAATTTATGTATTTATTTATTTTAGAGACAGAGTCTCACTTTGTCGCCCTTGGTAAAGTGCCATGTTGTCACAGCTCACAGCAACCTCCAACTCCTGGGCTTAGGCGATTCTCTTGCCTCAGCCTCCCGAGTAGCTGGGACTCCAGGCGCCCGCCACAACGCCCGGCTATTTTTTTTTTGTTGCATTTGGCCGGGGCCGAGTTCGAACCCGCCACACTTGGTGCATGGGGCTGGCACCCTACTCATTGAGCCACAGGCGCCGCCCAGAGCCGAAGAATTTCATATCTCCTGTGCCCTTCCTTCAGAAAGCAGGAGTAACGTCAAACTCTCATAATGAAAACAATTACTCGAAAAATAGGTAGAGAAATTGCTTTGTCATTTACTGCAAAAGGAAAAGTTTGCCTAAACTCTCTTCACTTTTTATTTTACTTTTTACCTTCTCAGAGCAAGGAAGAGCACATAATGGGCTCAGACTGATGTTGGAAGCAGAAAATACCTTCACGTCTCTGTGATTTAGAATATAATACAGCAATTCTCAACTTTTTGGTGATCACAGCATTCTTTTTTTTTTTTTTTGAGACGGAGTCTCGCTCTGTCACCCGGGTAGAATGCTGTGGTGTCATACATAGCTCACAGCAGCCTCAAACTCTTGGGCTCAATAGATCTTGCTGCCTAAGCATCCCAAGTAGCTGGGACTATAGGTGCTTAGCGTGATGCCTGGCTAGTTTTTCTATTTTTAGTAGAGACAGGGTCTCGCTCTTACTCAAGCTGGTCTCGAACTTCTGAGCTCAAGCAATGTACTCCCTCAGCCTCCCAGAGTAATAGGATTACAGACGTGAGCCGCCACTCCCATCTCACAGCATTCTTTTTAATACCAGCACGTTTGGTGAGGCATTGAAAAATGAATACAATGCAAAACTCGTCGTCAAGCTTTGCAACAAGCCTTGCTAGCATGTAGCACCATGAGTGTGTTATTCTTGTTGGCCCCTTCAGGATGGTTTGGCTGTTTGAACAGAATGGTTACTGTCCAGATTACCTTGCTTGTACTCTGGGGCCCACTTCTCCTGTGGTCCAGCACACAGAGTCCTCTCTTTGGAGGGAGCTTGCCTATGCTCCACTTCTCCCCTCTTACCTGCAGTGATGGCACCTGCCCCACAGCAAGCTGCTCCCTGGGCCAGGTCTCCTCTGTCTGAAAGCCTGTCCTCTCAGCAGGGGGTAAATGAGCTCTACACACAATTAAGAATCCACAGCACGTCTGTGAAAGCATTCCTACACTCCAATCGAGAACCTCTAGATAATGAGTCCACATGAAGACTTGTTTAATTTTAAATGTCATTTCTTCCTAATCAGCAGAGCCCTGCTAGTCTAGGTGCCAACCTTCGTGCTCTCCTGTGCCCTGTACTTACTTCCCACACAGTATGACAGGATGGTCAATCTTACATGTCAACTTGACTGCGCCACAGGGTGCCCAGACATTTCCTCACACATTACTCTGGGTGTGTCTCTGAAGCTATTTCTGGATGAGATTAACATTTGAGTCAATAGACAGAAGATGGCCCTCCCTAATGTGGGTGGGTCTTGTCCCATCAGTTGAAGACCTGAAAAGAACAGAAGGATCTCTTGTAGGGGAGAATTCTTCCTGTCTGACAGCCTTCAAACTAGGACTCCTTTTGTGCCTTTGAACTTGAACTGAAACCTTGACTCTTCCTGGGTCTCCAGCCTGCTGACCATTAGCTGGGAGCTGTACTGCCAGCTCTCTTGGTTCTCAGGCCTTCAAACTTGCACTGGTACTGAACAATCAGCTGTCCTGGGTCTCCAGCCTGCTGAACGAAGATGAGCTGTGTCATCAGCTCTCTTGGTTCTCAAGCCTTCAGACTTGCAATAGGACTGAACAATCAGCTTCCCTGGGTCTCCAGACTGCTGACTCACCCTGCACGTCTTGGGACTTACCAGTTTTCATGATCCTGTGAATCAATCCTTATAATAAATCTTATGTGTTGTATATACACACACATAGGCATCCCTCCCTCAGTATCTATGGGGGATTGGATCCAATACTTTCCTTGAATTCCAAAATCCATAATGCTGCAGTCCCTGATATAAAATAGCACAATTTGCATATACTATGCAGATCCTCCTGTAGGATACAAACATAGATACGCAAACTGACATTCCTTCACTTACAATGGAGATGTCCTGAAACCCAACAGAAGTTGAAAATATCCTAAGTCAAAAATGCTTTTAATAACACTTGACCTACTGGACATTATAGCTTAGCGTGGCCTACCTTAAACGTGCTCAGCATGTTTACACTGGTCTACAGTTGGGCAAAATCATCTCACAACACAGTACCCCTCAGTGTCAGTTGTTCCCCTTGTGATTGCAGGGCTGGCTGGGAGCTGGGGCTTGCTGCCACCATGGTCCAGTCTCAAGATAAAATACTGTGCTGTGTATCACCAGCCCAGGTGATTAAAAAAGCCCTCAAATTTCAAAATTTGAAGTATGGTTTATTATAAATGCATATTGCTTTTGTACTATTGTAAACTTGAAAACTTGTGAGCTGAGCCATCATGAGTTGGGGAGCATCTATTTATACATCTATATTCTATTGGTTCTGTTTCTCAAGAGAACTCAGACTCATACAAAGACACTTCCCATTATGGGTCTTAAGGGCCCTTATCTTGCTTGTCTTCCCATCAGACCATAAACTCCTCTGACTTGCCAGTGTGGTCTCAATCTCTAGAAAGAGCCTAGTGGTAGCAGGTGTTCGTTTCTAATCCTTTAATGGTCTATTCTGCTGTACACCAGGGCTGCCTTTTCTTTTTGGTTGCTGGCAGATGCATGTGGGAGATCCTGTCCCTGCCTAGGTCTCCAGCTTCTGTATGCTTACACATACACACACACACACACACACACACACACACACACACTCATACACTCTCTCTCTCAAAGTTTGCTGGATGATTTAGCTGGAGGGGTGATGAAGCTGAAGACTAACTGGATGCTTTCCCATTCATTAACCAGCCGCCTTCTCATAGCCTTTGGGGGTCTCAGCAGGAGGAGAACATGGTCATTAGCTGGTGGTGGTGTGGAGGGGATGGGAAGGGTGAAAGCCCAGGGGATGGGTTTGTGGGACCAACACGTCCAAACACTAGGGAGGAAGGGAATCCAGGCAGAAAGCTTTGGCCTCAGATAGTCCCTGGGAGTGTTCATCTCTGGAGGTGTCGAGATTGTGATTCACTCTACGGCTGGAGGGCTACTCAGGGGGCTGTAGGTTTGTCTAATTCTTAGAGCAAGTTACTTGTTAGTGATCCTTCCATCAGCCAAACATGGGCTCCACAGTTTCCTTTGCTCTGTGGCCTTTGTCTGAGACAGAAGGTCAGGCCAGCAACCCCACCACATCAGGGCTCAGCAGGACTCCCTAGTCTGAGTTTGCTCCCACACATCAGCTCTTCCCAGTAGAGGAAGGAAATCCCATGGTGTATTCCTGCTGAGGAAATACCTGTCCCATTATAGGTTTCTTTTGCTTGTTTAAGTTTTATTTTTAATTGAAAAATAATAATTGTATATATTTATGGGATAGGATGGGATATTTTGATAAATGTTTATAACATGCTAATTCATAAACATATTTGCCAAATAGAGAAACAGCCAATGTTATTGGCCCCAGGAGTTCCAATCAAACATCTTCTTCTTGTTCGAGATTGCACACTTGGTTTTCTTCCAAATACGCAGGTACTTTTTACTTTGAAGCCAACCCCTGTGCATTATCATATATAAATTAACTGCCTCACAGGTTTCATGAAAAACTCGTGGATTTGACATGTATTAAGTGGAATTGTTACAATAGCAGCATAATCAAAAACCCTGAGTCTGCCCTTTTGGGGACTCTGAGGTGTATACCTGGCAGGTGCGGCTGCTGTAGTCTCCACCGTAATGAGTGGCAGTGCCAGCCCACCTGTTTCTCTGCTTCTCCTGCACACAGCCCAGCCTCAGATTGAGTCTTGAGATTTGCAGCTCAGCATGCCTGGGACCCCGTAAGTGCTCAATAATGCTTGTTGATGGGGAGGTAGAGCCCCCTGTTCAATTGGATTCCAGTTGCTAAAAACAGAGCTTAAAACATATCATTTAAAAATGACCTAAGAATTTTGCACATATGGGGCTTTTCTGGGTACCAGATCAGCATATCAGCAACCTCACCAAAAGAATTTAAGATAGAAGTGAAATTGCCAGTGTCAGGCAAAGCATACCCTGACATGGCATTCCTGCTCTCCTCGCTGGTGTCTGAGCCCAGATTGACATGGTATATATATATCACCGGTCCCACTGCTCCCCTCCAGTTACTCAGTTCCTGGGCTGCCCCGCCCCTACCACAAACAGAGCAGTGCCTTTGATTCAGGTACACACAGCATCCCTGGGAATTGGAATCCTGACATTCTGCTGGGGTCAGTGTACCCCCCATTCACTGCTCCCGGACTTCTCAGCAGAGCAGCTTCTAGTGGAGAGGCCCAAGGGCTGGAAAACAGAGTCCCAAGGCTACTTTGCTCTGGACTACCCCGTCCAGCCACCAGGGTAACCATCTCCTGCTGTTCTGGAAGCTGCTGCATCAGGGGAACAAGGTCTGGAGGCCTTGGGGCAGAGAGGCAGCGGTCACAGTGCTGGGGTTATCAACTGCGCAGTCAGGCCACGGAGCGGCAGGGACAGTGCTGCTATTGCTACTATGAGGACATCAACCACCTGCAGGCCTCTCATCCCAAGCATTTGCCCTTAGTCCTAGGTTAACCCTTGGTTCCCCTGGCATGATCAGCCCTGTCACTGTGCCAACCTTTGGTGTGTATATATATGTGTGCATGTATGTATGTGTACATATATATATTTCTGGGCCACCTCTAGGATCAGTCAGCACAGTGTCATGTCAAAAACCCAGCAATCCAGACCCCTCCCTCCAAATATAGATGCAGACATCTACAAACATATTTATGTAAAAAACGTGTGTGTATATATATACTTGAAAGCTTGTCAGAGCCCATTTCAGACTCTGCTTTTGACAACCGTTTTCAGATCTCTCTCCCACTCTCCATCTTCTACCTCCCTCTCTTCTTCTTCTGACCATAGTGATATTCAGCAATGAGGTTATGAGTTTGAGGACTTGTCAGACCTTGGATGCCCCAGGAGTGGGGGCCGACCGTCAGCAAGAATTTACTGTGCTCTGTGTGTGAGTCAGGACCCCTCCTCTCCGAACACTGCCTCCCAGACACCTTGCTTGTTAGGGCTGTAGGCGGAACTTTTCTTGCATACAGTAGCTCTCCTTAGCCTCTCCCAACCTCTCCACCATGCCGCTTCTAGAATTTTTCTTCAAATCAGAGCAGAATCAGGTGCTGAGACAGAAAGCACTGCCTAGTTTTCGTGACTTCTCAAACCTTCAGCAAATTACACCCCAGCGGGAGAACTGCAAATGGCTTTTGGTTTCCTAGTAAGAATGTTAGCATATAAAGTGCTTGCTACAGGCTAGGGCCAGGAATTCTTCCAAACCAGCTGTTCTCAACCTGTGGGTCACGACCCCTTCGTAGCAATGAAAATGAATCGGGGCCTTAGGAAGGTTGAGAACCACTGTTTTAAACTCTGTCTCAAATAAATAAATAAATAAATAAATATGAAAATAAAAAATAAACTCCTTACATAAAATGTCTCATATAATCTTCACAATAATCCAAATGAGATTCATACTATCTTAAAAATCATAGTCTACGCCAGTGATTTTTCAACCCGGGTGCCAGGAAAATTTTTAAAGATGATTAATTAAATTATTTTCAAAAGAAGTTCAAAGCATAGTAGGTATATTCTTTTTTTTTTTTTTGACACCGAGTCTACTATATCGCCCTTCATAGACAGCAGTGGCATCACAGCTCACAGCAACCTCCAACTCTTGGGCTTAAGCAATTCTCTTGCCTCAGCCTCCCAAGTAGCTGGGACTACAGGCGCCTGCCACAATACCCGGCCATTTTTTGTTGCACTTGCCATTGTTGTTTTAGCTGGCCTGGGCTGGGTTCGAATCCACCAGCCTCAGAGTATGTGGCCGACGCCCGACCCACTGAGCTATGGGCACTGCTCGGTAAATTCTTTTTTTTACTCTTTGTTTTTTGATCAACATAATTTAAGTGTGCCACGGAAGTTTAACTATAGGTTTAAGTGCGCCATGAGATAAAAAGAGGTTGAAAAACACCGGTCTAGGCCATTTAATAGAAACAGAAAATGAAGCCGCAAAGGTTGAATGTTGCTCCAAGTCCCTTGTTTATTGACCTCTAAACTAGGGACTTGAATCCACCCCTCTAACTCTCACCCCTTCACTTTAACCAATTATGAGACACAGGTCTGAGTTGATACTGATATCTGGAGAAACAAAGTGTCACCATGGCCTCCCTGGGAGAGGAGGGGCTCACAGAAAACAGGTAATAAATGGAGTCCAGGCCACTCTCCAGCACACATGAGGCCCCTGCACCTGCCGGGCCGTGTCCCCAGACCCTGAGTGTATCATTGGAACTAACATACTCCAGTTGGAGTAACCTTCACATCTCCCTTAGATGCTTGGACTGAGGTATAAGTGCTCTCAGAGTGAGGAAGGCCAACTGGAAACTGTTTTCTTTTTTTGAGACAGAGTCTCACTATATAGCCCTGGACAGAGTGAGTGCTATGGTGTCATAGCTCGCAGCAACCTCAAGTTCTTGGGCTTAAGCGATTCTCTTGCCTTAGCCTCCCAAACTGGAAACTTTGAAACTGCTCCCTTTCCCTGGGCCAAGATTATGAATCAAAAACTATTACAACCCCTTCCAGGAAATTATAGGATTAATTTCCTATTAATGTTACAAAGCTGCCCCTTTCACTCAGGACATAAGGAGATTAGCATCACTATTAAAGAAAATAATAGTTTTTACATAGCTCTAGCTTGGTCCTAAGCCCCTGGGGGTACACTGAACCCTCACCCCAATAAGTGTGGGTGTAGGGCATTTCTACTAGCAGAAAGTTCTGACCCAGGAGCAGATCGAGGGAATCCCTTCACTGTGTCTGCCAATATCCAGCAACTTGATTTTGTTAAAAATAAACAAATGAATTCACCTCAGTAAGTATGTAAAATAGGAGCCCTTAAAGCATGTAATAATTTGAGTTTCCTGAATAGGCAGAGACATTTTATTAAATGCAGAAGTCTCCCAGTGGGTTTATAGAAACATTCGATTTAATTCTACCTCCAAAGATTTCATGAGGAAAAGATAAAATAGATTTATTTTTTTTACACAAGCTTAATAAACCTGAAACGATGATTGGAAAGGTCAGATACTTCCATTTACTAAATGTTTTCTCTGAACAAGCTGACCTGTGAATTTCTCTCTCTGAAGATACAGACAAAATTAAATGTTTTATTGAACTGAATTAAAGATGACTTCATAATCAGGCGAGAGATTCATAAAGGGTTCTTTTTTATTACACGTGACTTGTCAACATGTGGTATCTTTTCTCGAATTTGTTTTTCAGAGGCACTAGATTTTATTGAGGCAGAACCAAATTTAACAAAATTATTATCCATATCTCAGGGAAAAAAACCAACCCTCTGCAGCTAGTTTGTCTGGAGGCAGAGAGTTACACCATAATTCTCCACTATTAAGTAAATAGTAAAAAAAAGACCCAAACAAACAAAGTATAATGAAATGATCTATAGTTCACCTTCCCCTACTACAAAAAAGCCATCAAAACCAAAGAAATAAGGATGAAAAAGTATATTGTCAAGGATTTTCAACATTACCAATATAATTTTTACTATGTTTTAATGACCAACAAAATTAATGTTCTGTATTGATTCTTTTGAAGATGATAAATGAAAGCAAATTCTCTATATATTCACATAAATCTCTTTTTTCTTTTTCTTTTCTTTTTCTTTTTTTTTTTTTTTTGAGACAGAGCCTCAAGCTGTCACCCTGGATAGAGTGGCATCACAGCTCACAGCAACCTCCAATTCCTGGGCTCAAGTGAGTCTCCTGCCTCCGCCTCCCAAGTAGCTGGGACTACAGGCGCCCACCACAACGCTCGGCTATTTTTTTTTTGCAGCCGTCATTGTTGTTTGGCAGGCCCGGGCTGGATTCGAACCCGCCAGCTCAGGTTTATGTGGCTGGCACCTTAGCCCATTGAGCCACAGGCGCCGAGCCCATAAATCTCTTTTTTCAAAAAAAGCAAGACAACTCATCTGTATTCAGACCACTTGTGGGTGGTAGCAGACACAGATATGCAATAGATTGGGAAATGAGCAGTTAAGGAAGGTGCAGACAGGTCTTGCTTGGACATATTTTAAAACAGGAATGAGTTAACATCTTTTTAATGAGTTGGATGCTTAAAGGGATGAGGATGGTGCAAATCCCCTGCTGGCCCTGAGATTTCACAGAGTCCCAGTGCTGCCAGACTTGTCTTCAGGGAGTTCACTCAACAGCACTTACCGAATGGCAGCGAACTGGGCTCTGGGCCTGAGAGAAGAGGCAGGCGAATTAGTCTCTGCTCTGAAGATACACAGTCTATTGGGAGACAGGCACATAAACACATTGTTACAGAACAGGGTGGTAAGTGCTGTATACCCATCCCAGGTGCTGTGAGCACCTTGGGCGCAATGTGTCCAACTGAGGCACTCTCTCGGAGACCCTCCCTGGGCTCCATCAACTGTCTACAAGTTAACACTCTAAGCCTGTAATCCCTTATCTTAGAGGTTCTCAAAAGGTGGCTCGTACACCACAGGAGTTCTTTAGACTCATGCAGGGAGT
The DNA here is from genome assembly GCA_963574655.1 of Perodicticus potto. Lineage (NCBI taxonomy): Eukaryota > Metazoa > Chordata > Mammalia > Primates > Lorisidae > Perodicticus > Perodicticus potto. The sequence goes on along the minus strand of CAUYRH010127881.1, from coordinate 8,995 downwards.
CTGCCAGGTCAAAGCTATTTCCATAATGATACTAAGATATTATGTGCCTTTTCATTGTGTTGACATCCACACTGACAGTGCAAAAGCAATGAGGCTGCCACTGCTGGAGCCTTAGCACTCGTCAAGGCAGGGACACCAACTATGCCAACCGCAGACTGGGCTTCACTACCAGGAAACAACCAGTCACACTTAAGAATGTCTTTGAAAGAGCAGTAAATTTAGTTTTATTAAGCCTCTATCCTTCGGTACTGTCTTCTTAAATACTCCAGGGGGTAATGCTAAGGACGCTCACCAAGTCCAACGGTGCCTTAAGGAATACTGCAATTGTTTGAGCTGTGAGCCATTAGCCACGTTTTCACAAAAGATTATTTTTACTTGAAAGAACAATTGCGAGACAAACTAGAGTTATTCAGACTTTTTCTTGAAAACGGACAAAGTGAGCCTGCCTGTTATTAAAAGGAAAACTGGCAGAATTTGTTGCCAATAATAAAATTTGAGCTTTCAAGCAAACGTAAGAATTTTGGACAACTTGTATTCATCACTATGAGTTTGGCTGCTTCCCAGTGCTTAAAAGCTTTTCTAGAAGATTGGTTGGCTATAAATGAATATGTCAGCATTCGGAAGATTTACCTGACTCCATTAAGCAATATTTTCCAAATTATCAATGCATGGAATAACAAAATCATGGATGGTAAAAAATTCAATCTAAATTCAATATAGAGCAATGGATTTTAATGTCCCAGACTGAAACTGAAAATATCATTAATAGTTTCAGATTCCACAATGCAATGACCTTGAAGAATCTACCACTTGTTGAGTTTTGGTGCATTCAGAAAGAATATTCACATTTATCTAAAAAGGCTGTTGAAATATTCCCTCCTCCTTTGTTCCAACTTGGTATCTGCATAAAGATGGATTTTCTCCATTTGCTTCAACTGAAACAACATATCTAAACAGATTGAAGAAGAAAATATGAGAATCCTGCTGTCTTCCATTAAGTCAGGCCTCAAAAACATTGGAAAATGTAAAACAATGCCAATCTTTGTTAAAAATTTCTTGGTTTGTTTTGGAAAAGTTTCCTTTTCATAAACAAATGCTATTTTTGTTAAACATTGAGCTTGTTATTGTTCTTTTTAAATTAATAAATATTTAAAACCTCATCAGTATCAAATTCTAAATGTGATAAATACTTTTTTTTTGAGACAAGAGTCTCATTTTGTTACCCTCGAAAAGTGCTATGGCATCACAGCTCACAACAATCTCAAACTCTTGGAACTCAGGTGATTCTCTTGCTTCAGCCTTGCAAGTAGCTGAGACTACAGACGCTCACCACAACCCTGGCTATTTTTAGAGATGGTGTCTCACTCTTGTTTAGGCTGGTCTCAAACTCCTCAACTCAAGGGATCCACCCACCTCGGCCTCCCAGAGTGCTACGAGTACAGGCTCGTGAGCCACCTCACCAGGCCTAATGTGGTAAATATTGATAGGCAGCATCTATGTAAACAGAAGCTCTTGAGGGATCTTCAGTAATTAAGATTGTAATGGAGTTCTGAGCCTCATACAGAACCACTGCCAGCTCCCAGGCCTTTCCTTTAACAATCTCACCTGACTTACCTTTTCAACATGACTCCCTGACCTTTCCCTTCCCATCGTCTCTCCTTCCTTCCTCTTTCTTCCATCCCAAATGTCCAGAAATGCCTGACAATTTTCAGGCTCCCCAGATAGACTACACTCCTGAATTTCCATCACTCTTTTGAATGCCCTCGCTAATACCCTATGTGTCAAGTCTCTTAAAGTCAAATTTAGTAAAAATTTCCCTCTTTACCCTAGAATATGAGTCACACCCTCCTGGGGCCCCAGGGGTTTTGTGCACAGCTGACAATTCTGAGAAATCATTGTGCATTAGATGTATTAAATGTTTGCACATCTGTCGTCCCCCTATTCTGTGGACTCCTCAAGGCAAGGAAGCGTCTTCTTCATTCTTAACCCGTGAAACTCCAGCAGCCAGTGCAGCTCCAAGCACATTGCTGAGGCTCAATAAATTCAAAACACAGAAGGGAGAAAGGAGGAAAGGAGGAGTGGAAATTTCCTCTCATTCTCCTGCTCTGACCTAATGACCGGGGTCAGAGGGAGGGCCCATGGTGGGTGATGTGGAGGAGGGGCCCCCCCTAAAAGTGGGCTGTGTGAGGTGTGACAGCAGGTGTACACTTGAGGGTAGCTGCCCAGCACACACACAAGCTGCTTTCTTTCTCCCACACAATTCCAGAAATGTCTTCTTTTAACATACACCAAAGACACATACAAATTTAATTACATCCCACCCCCCTCAGGAAACCACCCAAGGACTATCCAGCTCTCACAGACACAGGTGATGCCATGATGCCATTGTCCTTGAGCGTGGGATCTTCAGGGGGTGCCTGTCTTAGATACTCTGCCACCTCAGGACCAGATGGCAATTTCATCCACAACCCCACCTCCTCTAAAGTACAATGTCTAGGGAGCAGGGGAGCAAGAGAAGAAACCTTTCTTTTCAAAGTATAATTCTCATTTTAAAAGGAAAAAATGATATTGTTACAGGAATGCTCACATTATTTGCTTCGGAGCAGCAAAGAAAACGCTGATGGAAGTATTGTTCTTGTTTCTGCAAGTAACCTTGAGGCGCTGAGGCTTGTGATTCCTCTTCCCCACTGCCCCTGCCATGTGGACCTGGCTTTTGACCCTCATCATGGCCACTGCATGGTTTACCAAATCCTATTTCCAGGCCCTTCTCTTTCTCTATAAACTAGTGCAAGTGGTTTAGTTTTGCAATTTTCTGTGTGGAAAAAAAAATAAGTCTTCAACCACTGAGGATCAATTCAGACTTCAATTTTTACTTACCAATTGGATGGCAATTACATTGGAGTCCACTCAAATGAAGGTACTGAAGAAATGAACTCATAAAAAACATAGTGTGTGTGGGTAGCAGGAGTTAAATGACAGCTTATTGTTCTTCAGTAAGTGGTTCTCGTCAGCTTCTGAAATGGAAAAGGAAGGGCACTCAAGAGTCTGGTAAAGAAAGCCACCCATGTGCAGACAGAAAAACCTGACCTGTGTTCGGGGCACATTAGAACATGTGCCGTTTCCAAATAATCACCTTCTCCAGAGGGAGGGTAATGGTTCCCAATAAGTCAAATAGATGATTCTTCTTTCAAGGGTTCATTTAACCCTAACATCAGTTAGCTCGTTTGTCAAGCCAGAGAGAAGCTTATCTTAACAGAACAAATAAAAACTGCTGGGGGTGGGGGTGGGGAGGCAAACCAGAAAAAGAGAATGTATCTTTAAACGGATTTTAACAGAGCAAAATGTGATTTCAAGAAAAAGCATGTTTGGGGCGTTGGAGCACCTTCGCCTTCTCTGGCCATTCTAAGCAATTTCCCTCGGACCAGCCAACCTCAAACGCACGTGAGGACTCCTGTGAGGAACAGTCACGTCTGACTCAGCAGCTGGCCATTTCCAGGAAGGAGAACACTCGCCGAGTTGGGGGAGAAAGCTGTGCCGTGAAACGTATGACAAGGATGATTTTCAACCAACGTTGGAATCTCATTTTCAAGTGGCACCTAATTTATTCACACATAAGTGAAGAACAAAGTCTGTTTGAATTCTGAGGAGAATCACTTTCTGTGGAGAAAATGGGCTTCCTACAAAATAATTTCAATGTGGATCCACAAAGTCTCAGATTAAACTCTCCTGAAGACGGAAGACAGTCACATGAGTTTTGCCTCATGACAAAAGGATAATTTTTTTTTTCCAGAACCATTTGTTCAATACACGTGTCCAGTCTCCCCAACACATGGCAGGTGGTGCCTAAGTTGGAGAAGTCCAACGGAGACTCAAGGACCACCAGGTTTGACAAAATGAGCATACACTGTTTCCTGTGCCTGGTGGCAGCGTGAGAACGATGCAGCCCCTGTCCTGTTTCCCAGAATCTTTTTCTTGGGTACATAACAGAGTATACGTATGAGGATGTACAGCAGTCATTAGTCAGCGGTCAAGGTTAAGGATGAGAGAGGGGAGATCACAGCCTCCAGGAAGGTTGGGTAAAGGGCAAACAGCACATACGGTAATGGATCATCTTAAGCGGCAGATAATGGTGCAACCAGAAGAGAGCGGGGGGATAGTAAGTCTCACCTCAGCTTCTCCAGCATAAGCTACTAGTGGATGGTCTCAGTTGCCTGCACTGCTGACTTCGCCATGCAGGGACAGTCACTCAGACATTCCCCTGACTGGGCACTTTGCCCTGATTTGGAAGGTCTGTGAGGAATTCAGCCTGTCTGCCTCCCACAGCTTATAGTTACAGAAAGTTAAGTTCAGGATATGAAAGAATATTTCGATTCCAGATCTTTTAGCTTGAAGTTCATTCTTATAAGTAGGTGGACCTCCAGAAGCCAGGTTAAAAATAAACTTTAAAAGTCAAGAGCAGTATCTGAGCTATTCTTGGCACCTGTGGGGCAACCTGGGAAGACTCACACGTGATCCCACACACACTAGTAACTAAACTGCGCCAACACAGAAGTCCTGTCACCTATGATGTTGTCATGTTCTATCTTGATTTCATGATGGCATCAATCAAACATGCCTGTGGAACGGCGACTTCACCTTTCTTTGTAATACAAAAATGGCCACAGAGTTGTAGCATCTCTGGGTTGCTGATATCATAAGGTCTTTTCAGCCGATTAGTTTCCCTTCTTCCCTTACACGGCTTAGTTGTCTTCTCTAAATGTTGTTTATACGGAGACAACAGAGACAATTTGTAATAAATGCATAAGATATATTGAGATGAAATGATGTGGGAGAAATTGCTAGAAAATGTAGGGAGTTGTCCGTGTCAGTGTGTGACTATATGGAGAACGATCCGTGTGTGCGCGTGACCAGGCAACACCTGACTGGGCCCCAGATGTCAGATTATGGAATGCAGCCACACACCAGACTAAGTTATTCAGAACAACGAGTTTTAACACTTTATTTTGATATAATTTTATGCTTACACAGAAACTGTAAGAAAGTTCAAAGAACCCCTGTTTACTCTTACTCAGGTTTATCAATCTTAATATTTTGCCCCATTTGCTTTATCATTAATTCTTTTTTCCTGAATCCCTGAAGAGCATTTTTTGGACATTTTGTCCCTTTACCCATAAGTATTTCAGTGTTTGTTTCCTAAGAACAAGAGTTTTCTAGGCAATGACATTCTTGATCAAAATACAAAGTTTCCACAAAAAACCATAAGAATGCATTTAAAAATAAGTATAAAGAAAAATACTTTGCCTTCATGGATAAGGATAGGGAAAATACTTTGTCCCCATTCCTCACAAGAGAGGAATTTTTTGGCCTATTTTGCTTACTGTGATATTCCTAGACCTTGCCATAGCGCCTGGCACACAGCAGGTTCTTCATAAATACTTGTTAAATTAGTTTCTTAATGTGATTGTGTGATCTTATACTGACTACATTCCGAACAAAGTATGTCTAAAATCAAGCAGAGGCAATGACAGCCAAATACTGAGTCACTCCTTTATTACCTATCGCCTGGGATCTGGGAGTTACGAAGAAGGAAAAGCTTCAGATGTGGAGGACGTTTGGGAAATGACCTTTTCAAGATGAGACAAAACCTGACTCCCGGTTCCCGCAGGGCCGGCGTCCCTCTCACAGGTAGCGGTTCCTGATGTACTCGCGGTACATGGCGGTGTCGTCTTTCCCCAGGGGCTGCATGCTGCCTTGACCGGCCTGGATGTGGGCTTGGAAGATCTCCATAGACTTCCTGTCCACTCTCGGGGGCTGAACTTCATAAATGTTGTCTTGCGAGAAAGCCGAGATGGGGGTTCTGCAACAGATGGACGAAGAGGGTTGTGTTAAGGAAAATACAGGAAGGGGCGCCCTCCCCGTGTCCCTGTGCTGGGCAGGCTTCCTCTTCTGCCTGAAGGACAGAGCTGGGCCGGCACCTGCCTAGGGAGGCCCCCCCACCGTCCCCCAGCCCTCCACGCCCCCCGCCGTGCTCCCATCTGTCTCCCTCACATGACTGCGAGGAAGCTGAGGCGGGCGCTGTGCAGACTTCGTTCTTTTTCCTTGGCACATGATAGGCGCTCAAAGGCTTTTAAAGGAAGATTTAAAGGAGGGGATTACTAATAATTCCTACCGCATGGCTGTTGAGGGGAGTGAACGAGTTCATGTGTAAAGTGCTCACTTAGCATAGCGTCTGCACACTCTAAGTGCTCAGTAAATGGGAGCTGCTGTTGACAGTTACGGGTGCACAAAGCCTGACCTGCAATTCTGAAATCCTAAAAGCCTTAACAGCCGAAAGTTAAATTTTCTGGCAAAATCTGACCCAATCAAGTTCATTTTATAGTACATCTTCATGAAAGGACAGTGATCATCCCACTTCATGTGACTATGTACATGGCCTCAGATCACGTTGGGGATGTCACTAAAGGTGTATGGACCAACTTGCTATGCTGGAGCCAATCCGGATTTCTCCAACTCATCTGGCCTCAGACTTCTGGATGAGGGATTGGAGGTCTGTAATAGGCAGCTTCCTTCCATTCCGGAGTATTCGAAAGTACCTAAGAATCTTTCTAGTCAAAAATACCCCTCCATTCCTACTCCACTCAGCCTGCCACAGTCTTGAAATTTCCATCCGCCCCTTGGGGAAGGCACTGACTCTAGGAAGTCTCGTCAACATGCAGCTTGGTGTGTGACATTCTTAGCTGGGGGCAGGCCCTCGAGGGATGAGTCAACCAGGTCAGGTGTGATGCAGTGTCTACAGAGTGCAGCATGCCCAGGAAGGTCAAGGAGAGGCCACCGGGGGGGATGGAAAACTAACAAGACATCAGCAGGGGCTTGGGTGCAGAGTGACACCACACTTCACCACAGGGCTCAGGGCTGAGTCTGTGAGGACGGGGGGTGCTAAGAAAGCAGAGAAAGAAAATCTAGAGGATCGACCCTGCAGGGTTGGGACCTCAGAGGAATCAGAAAGGCACCCCGATTCCCAGCTGTCTGGTGGGAGCTATGGGAGATTCCCTGAAGTTAGAAGCTGAATTGGATCTTAGACCTAGTGGGGTCTGAACTTAGGATGTCAACATTTCACTGGTTGCCAGGAGGTGTAGTGATATACACAGGAAGACAGAAATTACAAAGTAAAGCCTCCCCAAAGAGCTCTATCTTCAATTAAATGTGGTTCTTTCTTATTCCCCCAGAAAACAGTTAAGGTAGCTCACTAAACTTTGCCTTTATCTAGCACACAGACATGCCCCGAGATGGCTGGAGACTCTACATTAAATTACATTAGAATAACACAGAACTAGAGGTGAGCAGGCTGGCCTATCTGTAAATGAGGTTCTTCAAAGGTTCAGCCATAAGGAATCTCAGCTTCTTACAGTTGATTGGGACTTTAAAGATTTTAATAGGAAAGGGGGAGGTGACATTTTAATTATAGACAGAGTATGAGGACAGCAAAACCCTTATTACGTGTGCTTCCCAAATACTTATTTGTCTTCAACCTAGTAGGAAGCCATGTCCATGAGACCAACAAGAAGGGCATCAAAAAAGGGTCTGGTAAAAGAAGTTGAGGCTTTTTTTGGCTAAGTCTAAGCAACATCAACAACATGGAAAAATTATTTACAGTACAAAGTATGCAACGCCCTTACTAGATCTCAAAGAAATGTATTCATTTGTAAGGTTGCTGAACCTTCTTTTGTAGATTCGTCATCAGATCTACTAGATGAAAATAGGGTGTATGTGGCTCGGCCCCTGTGGCTCAACGGGCTAAGGCGCCAGCCACGTACACCTGAGCTTTTGGGTTCGAATCCAGCCTGGGCCCGCCAAACAACAGTGACAGCTGCAACCAAAAAAATGGCCGGGCGTTGTGGCGGGCGCTTGCAGTCCCAGCTACTGGGGAGGCGGAAGCAAGAGACTCGCTTAAGCCCAGGAATTGGAGGTTGCTGTGAGCTATGATGTCACGGCACTCTATCCAGGGTGACAGCTTGAGGCTCTGTCTCAAAAAAAAAAAAAAGAAAATAGTGTGTATGCTTGTACACACACATACATGCTGTGTACATAGGTATGATATTTATGTATTATTTATGTTTTATATCTACCAATACATATGTATACCTACTCTTTAAACACATCTAAGGAAAGGGCCACACAAATATTTCCACCATCCCCACCATGTGAGGTACAACAAAAGAGTCCACGTGAACTTTTACAATGTCCACCCTACTGTGCAGATTTTGGAACAAAAATATAGTTGATGAGCATATGAGGGGGTGGAGCCAATAAATCTGGATAACACATTGTAACATTTACTATTTACTTAGAGATGAAACATCATGCCCTTAAAATGTGACTGCCTTTATTGTACACTGTTATATGGAAAAGATCAACGTGATACATAAAAGAGCCTTAGAGGCTGCTACAAGGTTGTCAGAGTTTGCAGTTGAAATACTATTATATCATTGTCATATGTATATATTAATTGAATACAAAACACTAGCAACACTTGCTGTGCTTTTCATCTTTTGATTGTAAAGTAAAACATAGATTCAAGAAGCCACACAGAACACACAGAATTATTATAAGGTAAACATCACACAGGTGAAGAAACACATGGTGGCAGCCAACCCAGAAGTCCCTTCAAGGCGCCTCATCCCATACACACCCACTTCCCGCCTCTCATAAGGGGACATTATCCTGATTTCTTTCTTTCTTTTTTTTTTTTTATTAAATCATAGCTGTGTACATTAGTGTAATCAAGGGGTATAATGTGCTTTCATATACAATCTGAAATGTTTTCATCAAACTGTTTAACATACCCTTCATGGAGTTTTCTTAGTTATTGTATGAAGACATTTGTATTCTGCATTTAGTAAGTTTCGCCTGTACGTTTTTTAAAAACTTTTAATAACTTTTAATATTAACTACAAAGAGGGAAGAAGAATAGGCCAAAAGTTATGCTCCTAAATTA
>CAUYRH010127877.1:0-18196 GCA_963574655.1 Perodicticus potto | reverse complement strand
AACCTCCAATTCCTGGGCTCAAGCGAGTCTCCTGCCTCTGCCTCCCAAGTAGCTGGGACTGCAGGCGCCCGCCACAACGCCCGGCCATTTTTTGGTTGCAGCCGTCATTGTTGTTTGGCGGGCCCAGGCTGGATTCGAACCTGCCAGCTCAGGTGTACGTGTCTGGCGCCTTAGCCCACTGAGCCACAGGCTCCGAGCCGCAGCTATCATTTTTTGTTTGGTGGGCCCGGGCTGGATTTGAACCCGCCAGCTCAGGTGTATGTGGCTGGCACCTTAGCCGCTTGAGCCACAGGCACCAAGCCTGCTACTCATTTTTTAAGATGAGAAAGTCTGTCCCAATCTACCAATGAAGGCTCTGAGAATCCCTGCAGAACTTGAATTCATCACTCCAGCACCTGTTACCTCTTATTGTTGTCCTTTATTCTTGATCTTCCCACTGGGTTGACCATATACATAGAATAGACATGTGAAAACATGTGAAATGACTACAGTCCATCATTATTGTTGTCATAGTCATCACAGTTATCATCACTGCTATCTCCCAGGGCCCTGAGTAAGCTCTCTCTGAAGAACATTTATGGATTTGAGTTCCTCACTCCTATGTGACTTTTGTGTGTATGTAAAATATATATAACATAAAATTTACCATATTAACCATTTTAAGGGTAGAGTTTAGTGACATTAAGTACATTCACATTGTGTAACCATCCATCTCTATAACTTTTTCTTTTTTTTTTTTTGAGACAGAGTCTCACCATGTCACCCTCAGTAGAGTGCCGTAGAGTCATAGTTCACAGCACCCTCAAACTCTTGGGCTTAAGCAATTATTTTGCCCCAGCCTCCCAAGTAGCTGGGACTACAGGCACCTGCCACAACTCCTGGCTACTTTTTTGTTACGGTTGTCATTGTTGTTTAGCAGACTCGGGCCAGGTTTGAACCTGCCTGCCCCGGTGTATGTGGCTGGCACCCTAACCTCTGATCTATGGGTGCCAAGCCTCTACAACTTCTTCATTGTCACCAACTGAAACTCTACCTAGGCTCGGTGCCTGTGGCTCAACGGGCTAAGGCGCCAGCTATGTACACCTGAGCTGGCCGGTTTGAATCCAGCCCAGGCCCGCCAAACAACAATGACGGCTGCAACCAAAAAATGGCCAGGTGTTGTGGCGGGCGCCTGTAGTCCCAGCTACTTGGGGCGAGTAGGAAGGAGACTCGCTTTAGCCCAGGAATTGGTGGTTGCTGTTAGCTTTGATGCCACGGCAATATATCCAGGGTGACAGCTTGTGGCTCTTTCTAAAAAAAAAAAAAAAAAAAAAAAAAACAAACCCCCAAAACAAAAAACACAACAATGACGGCTGCAACCAAAAAATGGCCGGGCGTTGTGGCGGGCGCCTGTAGTCTCAGCTACTTGGGAGGCTGAGGCAAGAGTTGAGATTGCTGTGAGCCGTGAAGCAACCGTACTCTACCGAGGGTGACATAGTTAGATTCTGTCTCAAGAAAAAAAAGAGAGAGAGAGAGAGAGAGAGAGAAAGGTTTTGTATATAGGAAAAAAAAAAAATAGACATGAACCAGTAAGGAAAAGAATGATTAGTTCAACTATATTAAAATTATCTTTTATTCATCTAAAGAAAACTAAAACAAGCCACAAACTAGGAAAAAATATTTGCAACTCAGACACGGCTCATATAGATTTTTTTTTTTTTTTTTTGAGACACAGCCTCAAGCCGTTGCCCTGGGTAGTGCTGTGGCGTCACTGCTCACAGCAACCTCAAACTCTTGGGCTTTAGTGATCCTCTTGCCTCAGACTCCCAAGTAGGTGGGACTACAGGTGCCCGCCACAGTGTCGGCTATTTTTAATTATAGTTGTCACTGTTGTTTGGCGGGTCTGGGCTAGATTCGAACCCGCCAGCTCCGGTGTATGTGGCTGGTGCTTTAGCTGCTTAATATAGGTACAGAGCCATGGCTCATATAATATAAAGAACTATTACCTATAAACCAACAAAAGACAACAAAAAATGAGTATAAGACAATCAGGTATTTCATTCAGGTAAGAGGATAGGCAATAAAAAGAAACTTTTAACAATCAAGGAAAAGCGATTTAAAACCATGCTATTTTGGGTGGCACCTGCCTCATATGCCGGAGCTGGCGGGTTCAAACCCAGCCCCGGCCAAAAACTGCAAAAAGGGGGGGGGGGGAAAAGGCAAAACAAACAAACAAAAAAAAAACATGCTATTTTTCTTTCACCAAAAGAGCAAAAGTCAGGTGATTCTAGCTATAGTGAAGAAGACATAAACCTTGTTATCAGAAATTCTGGCTGGAGTCTAAGTTGTTCAGGCATACTGTTATCTTGTGAAGCTACATGTGTGCATACTTCAAGAACCAGCATTCCACTCCTAGATACAGGTGATCCACATTAATCATGGATTCATTCTCTGTGAATTTGTCCACCCTCTAAAGATTATTTGTAACCCCCAAATGGTACTTTCACGATAATTTATCGACATAAACAGGGTAGCAAAACATTGAAAATGCCTGAAGCATATATTCCTAGCTGAGGTGGAAGATAAGGCAGAAGCTCTGTTGTTTTGTTTGAGTTCAGGCAAGCTGAAAAGTTTGAAAACCAACTCTGGCATCAGTCAGCAGGGCAGGCTCAGACAAGTCACTTAAGATTTTTTTCTCTTATTTAGAAACTCAGCTACTTATCTGCCTCTCCCTTTGAAAAAAACTCCCATCTTTTTCAATTTTCTGAACTTCACTAACACTACCACACCAGTAATTCAGACCAAAACATTCTAGTCATACCAGCCCTTTGAACTTGCCAGACTCCTGCCTCAGGAACTCTGTCCTTACTGTTCCCTGCACCTTTTCCCTCCTGGTCAAAGTTATATATATATATATATATATATATATATATATATATATATATATATATGTTTTGTGTGTGTGTGTGTGTGTAGAGACTAAATCTCATTTTATCGCCCTCGGTAGAGTGCCAACAGCAACCTCCAGCTCCTGGACTTAGGTGATTCTCTTGCCTCAGCCTCCTGAGTAGCTGGGACTACAAGTGCCCAGCATAATGCCCGGTTATTTTTTTGTTGCAGTTTGGCTGGGGCCAGGTTAGAACCCACCACCCTCGGTATATGGGGCTGGCGCCCTACCCACTGAGCCACAGGCACCGCCCAAAAGTATATGGTTTTATTCTTGCCTTTCTTGATTTTCTTGCATAATACTTAATATCTAACCTGACATTCAATTTTACCATCCATTCCCTATGCTATGCAAATTCCAAGTTCTCTTCTTTGTTCACTGGTATATCCCTAGTCCTGAGAGTAGTGCTGCCTTAGTTAGTTACGTGTAGTAAACATTCAAGTTTAAAAACATGTGAGGCTGGGTGCCGTGGCTCATACCTGTAACCCCAGCAGTCTGGGAAGCTGAGAAGGAAGGATCCCTTGAGCTTAGGAATTTGAGACCACCGTGAGCAAGAGTGAGATACCCCGTCCCTGTCTCTACTAAAAATAGAAAAAATTAGACAGGCATTGTGGCAGGTACCTCTAGTCCCAGCTACTTGTTAGGCTGAGGCAGAATGATTGCTTAAATCCAGGAATTTGAGGTTGCTATGAGCTAGGCTGATGCCATGGCACTCTAGCCTAGACAACAGAGAAGATATATCTCTAAAGAGGTGAGAATAATACAATTCAGACCAGGGAAAAGGGATTTAATTAGGAATATGCCAAGTGTCTCAAAGGCAGTCTTACTAAATAAAGCTGTACTTCTTTTTTTTTTGGAGGCAGAGGCTCAAACTGTCACCCTGAGTAGAGTGACATGGTGTCACACAAGACAGCAACCTCAAACTCTTGGGCTTAAGTGATTCTCTTGCCTTAGCCTCCCAAGTAGCTGGGACCATAGGTGCCTGCCACAATGCCTGGCTATTTTTTCCGTCATTGATGTTTTTAGCTGGCCTGGCGCCCTACCTACTGTAAAGCTCTACTTCTTATACTGGAAGGTAGACATGTAATTTTCACAAAAAGTAATTAATGGATAAAATACAATGAACTGATGATGATAAAAATGATGTTAAGATGGGCAGTGCCTGTGGCTCAAGGAGTAGGGTACCGGCCCCAGATGCTGAGGGTGGCAGGTTCAAACCCAGCCCCCGGCCAAAAAAACTGCGGGGGGGGGGGAGGAAAGCTAAGTTATCAAGCATGCTTAAATTGTTTAGCATTTCCTTTCTACCAAAAGATACCTAACAGGTTTTTTTTGTATATTAAGCAGCAAACCACAAGCCACCCAGAAAGAAAAGTCAGGCTTTTTTTGTTTCAGGTTCTGAAACAACCCTCAATATCAATTCAATCTCTAAAATGCTCCGTGGACTTAAGTTCTGCTAGATAACTTTTTATTTATTTTTTGAGACAGAGTCTCAATTGTGTCACCCTCGGTAGAATGCCGTGGTGTCACAGCTCACAGCAAACTCGTGGGTTTAAGCGATTCTCCTGCTTCAGTCTCCCGAGCAGCTGGGACTATAGGCGTCCACCACAACGCCTGGCTATTTTTTGGTTGCAATTGTCATTGTTGTTTAGCAGGCCCAGGCTGGGCTTGAACCCACCAGCCTTGGTGTATGATGTGGCCTGTTAGATAACTTGTTATCTGTTTATGTGTTTACTAACCTTAACAACCCCACACTGCTTAAAGAAGTCTGACAGATCATCTAGGGTCACATTGTCATTTAATCCTTGCACATAAATTACACTGTTGTCAGAGTCTTCATCCGGATCTACAGGTGGGCCAAGATCGAGATCTGGTCCTTCATCCATGGATCCACCAGGCTTATTGAAGCCACCTCGCTCTCCAGCGCTGCCCATTCCACCACATCCTCCTCCCCACCCACCTCTGCTAATGCCTCCACGATCAAATCCCCCTCTTCCCCTGCCCCGGTTATCAGGGCCACTCATGCTCCGGTTCTCTCCTGGTCCGGAAAATCCTCCAGACTCCTGCCCATGAACACCCATGCTACTGGGGTGGTCCTGTTGGAATGAACTCTGCTGCATGTAGCTGCTGCTCTGTTGGCTATATTGACTTGGAGCCTGGCTGTAGGATCCAGTTTGGGGTGGGTAACTAGTGGGAGGCTGCTGCCCACAGCTGCTTTGTTGACCATAGCTACTCTGCTGTCCATAGCTTCTCGGCTGCCCATAGGTGTTCTGCTGAGAGTAACTGCTCTGATCATAACTAGACGGCCGTGTAGAAGAATAGCTGGTAGGAGAGTAGGATGGAGGTGCGGTGACTGGCTGCATGGGGTAACTCCCATGTACCTGGGGATAACTGTAGTTACTCTGTCCGTATCCTAGGTTAGGCTGGTTGTAACCCCCTGTGCTAGATTGAGGTTGACCAGTCTCAGCAGGCTTGTTACCATCCTGTGGTCTTGTAGGTGCGGTAGCTGCAGGCTGCTGCCCATAGGCTGGGTAAGCAGGTTGAGTGCCATAAGCAGACTGAGCTGCGTAGGAGGCCTGGGTGGTGGTGACTGTAGCAGTGGTGGTATCATAAGCACCAGTGCCATACCCCAGGACAGACTGACTGTACGCCTGGGGGGCAATTGGAGTAGTATAACCAGTGGGAGGCTGTCCATAAGAAGTCACACAGGCAGTCTGCCTGTAAGTCGCAGTGGTCTGAGCTTGGGTATAGCTGACATCAGTGGGCTGTCCATAGGTTCCATAGCTTTGTTGTCCATATGCCTGGGCGTTCTGTGCATATCCTTGAGTGGGCTAGGCGGTGTAAGCCGCCTGTAGCCCTGCTGGGCTGCAGCTTGGCTGTAGGTTCTGTAATCCATGGACGCCATTTTCTCTCCTTCCTCCTGGCCTTGTCTTTAATGTGTGCCCAGGGTTCCGTCTCTGTGAGGGATTCCAAAGTTGCTCGACACCACCCCTGGGTTAAGCCTGCAGAGCAATGCTCTGCAGTCCACCGAGAGCTTAAATATGGTGCTTTTGGGAGAAGGCCAGGAGATGGAATGGCCACTATCAGCAATCTGTTCTCTGAAAAGTCTAAGCCACGTGAACAAACAACCTCACACTCTGTGAGTGGGGAAAGAAGGGATTGGAATGTTCACTCATATTTTCCTAAAATATCCAATGAACCGTGAACCTAAACTCTACACCTGAGGTGAACTGGGAATTGCTATTTTAACAAAGCACAGCTTAGAAAACAGTCCACACATGTTCTGTGACTTTCAGCCAGCCCCAGAGAGAGTCCTGACAGCATTTTATGGGTGACTAATATTCAAGTTAAAATCAACAAGGGTTTTCCAAACACAGCCTTTCCAGGGGTGAAGGGTGAAGGGTAAGCTTCTCACCTGTCGGCCATGGCCCATTTCAATGTGCTTTGCTATGTGGCATCCGAGAGGAATTTCCTTCTGGGCATAGAACGGACAAAGCTTCAGAGGTGCTCATAAATGTCATTGTCTGACCCAGACTCACCCCTTGCAATCTGCTGGCATCTCTTTCATGTCAGAGGGAGAGAGAGAGAGAGAGAGAGAGAGAGAGAGAGATGCTATAGGAGACAGGAAATGCACCGTTTATCTCATAAACATCTGCGTGAGACCATCGGGGAATACCACGATGACTAAGCCACAGTTGAAGGAGAACAGATACGAAAACAAATAATTAAAATAATGCAGTTGAATGCTGAATAAGGTCTGTACCCAGAACTGTGGGAACACAAAGAAGGGATAATTAATTTTGACACAGACAGTCAAGAAACATTTTATAGAGGGTGACCTCAGAGCCATTTTCTTAACAGATGAGTGAGAATGGCCAGGTGAGAGGAAAGGAAAGGCACTCCAGGCAGAAGGGACAGCAGATGCCAAGGCCTGGAGGCAGGGAAGCCCCTGAGATTACTGCCGTGTCTGACACCGAGGTCACACAGAGGAAATGGGGGAGGCATGAGGCTCCGGGTCAGATCTGAAGGTGTGTGTGTCAGATTGGAGGGTCTTCATTCTTTGGGTGATAGGGAAACAGCAGAGTACTTTAGATATGGATCAAATTTTAAAAAGGTACCGTAGACAATTAACTTATTTCAGGCCTTCATTGTTCCTTGCATGGTCCATGGTATTAGCTCTGACCACCATGTCACACTCTGCTTACTGCCTGACATGTCTGCCAACCTAAGGCATGTTCACCTTACAGAGAAGAGGTTGTTATTCCCACTCTACACCTGGCAAAGGGGAATCTCAGAGAACTTAAGAATACGCTGATGGCAGAAAAGCCAAGATACACACCCAGCTCTGTTGGGCTTCCAAGGCTGTGTTTCATTACATTGAGGATAATGAGAACGGAGAAGGTAGAGATTGACAGCCCCAGCTAGACATTAGATTCTGCTGGGGAGCTTTTAAAAATCCTGTTGTCCCGGCTGAACCCCATACTGTACCCCAGGCTGATATCAGGGCATCCAGGAGAAGAACGCATGTCAGGATTTATTTAAAGCTCCCCAGGCAATTCCATTGTCCAGCCAAGTTTGAGAAACATGGCTGCAAGAAAGATGATATAGTTTGGTAGCCAATGGAAAGACTGAGAGAGCAGGAGACAAGAAAATGTCAAGATTTTTAACCTGCATAAAATCAAAAAGGAGATGCTGATTGGAAAATGAGGAACTTAATTCATAACTATTTACTTTACCATCATAGAGGGACATCCAGGTGGAAATACCCAATATATGCTTGGCAAAGCAAGCCAGGGGTTTCACAGGAGTCAAGGGTATACCAAGGTCAGCCTTCAACCAGTAGTGTGCTAGGGCCAGCTCATACCAACTTGAGAGGACCAGCTGCTTTCCAAGCCAGTTGTTAATGAAGGCATTATTAAAAATTAAGTCAAAATAATTAAATATAATTAAATAAATTGCATTTCTTGAGTGTAGTAGATTCTCAAATGCATCCCTTCCTAATTGGTACACTTTACTGTTATCTGTGCTCTTGAGATTATTTGCATTGAAAACAGACGTAAACTTGAACAGTAAGAAAACTGTCCCATGGTGGCCTCCCACTGCGTACATCTTTTTTTTTTTCCCCAACCCTACAATCAGTCATGTTGATAGCTTGAAATTGGCCATGGTAAGGAGTATTTACATCATGAAAATTGGCAGACACTATAAAATAAGACTTCTCCTCCCACCTCTATTCCCAAAGAGCCAGTTGTTAACCCATTTACTAGCACACCATTGCCTGATACCATTATAATGGGCTACTCAGAGAAGCCCATGTCTGAGTATGCCAGGAGAAGTTCATTGAGACAAAACAAAGGGAATAAGGTAGAAAATAAGACTCCGCATACGGGCGTGGGGGAAACATGCTAGAAACAGTTTCCCCTTGACTAATATTTCCCCAAACAGAAGGTTTTTGCACTACATATGGCCTTTGGGGTCGCTACTATTCCAAATAAACCTATTTTGTTTAGCTCCATGAATAAAGCACTTCTAGCCAGAGAAGATATATTTTATATGCACACATAAAAATACTCTGTTTATATAGCACTTTCCTTTTAAGGAGCTCACTGCAATTACATGTTCTCTTTATTCCTATGAATGCCCTGGGGAGGTAGCTAAGGGTAGACGAAATAGAAACAAACAAACAAACAAAATCCTGTTAAATTAGAAATCTGGGAATTACCTAGTCTCCGTGCTATCTGACAATCTTTTTCTCCCAGTGTAGGAAAGCCAGGCCTCAGGACTCTGAAGTGTCCTTGATCAAGAAGCTTCTAGAATTGGACTCTCGTCATTGGCATTTCTCCATGAGCATGGCTAAAAGGCAGGAGAAAGCTGTCATTATCTCCCTTCTCTCCTCTTTCCTCTGCTATTTTGTCCCAGCCCATACTTTAGCCAGAGCTGGAACTCAAATTTCAAGCCTGTTTGGCTCTAGAACCTCAGAGGTTTCACCAAAGGGCCAGAGGCAGGAAAAGAGATGGGTCTCCCCCAGAGCAACAGCAGCTATGGTAAGGGTGGTTCCCATGTGGCTTGGCTTGTCTCTGACGACCATTCCTGGCCTTCTTGCCACTGATACCACCGTCCCCCTGCACCTTCTGCATTACCCTACTGGGGATCTGAATGGGCTCTCTGCCTTCCCTGGGCACTTCCCTGTAGGACTCCGAACAATGTCAAACCTGTCTTTGGAAGAGAAGTCATTTTAACTTTTTTTTTTTTATGGCAGTCTCCCTCTGTCGCCCTGGGTAGAGTGCTATGGCATCAATGCAGCTCAAACTCCTGGGTTCAAACAGTCCTCTTGCCTCAGCCTCCCAAGTAGCTGCCTCCCAACTACAGGCACCTGTCACCATGCCTGGCTAATTTTTCTATTTTTAGTAGAGACAGGGTCTTGACTCTTGCTTAGGCTGGGTTGGAATTCCTGAGCTCAAGCCATCCACCCTCCTCCTCAGCTGCCCAGAGTGCTGGGATTACAGGTGTGAGCCACCACGCCTGGCAAGTCAGCTTAACTTGAACACTTGATATCTTCCCTGTTTACCCAGAATTTGTTTGAGCTGCAGAGCAGAAGGTATAAGGTTGCTGACAATGAAACTGGGGGGAAGCATTAGCAGCAGCAGCTGCATGTTGTGTACACACTCATTCACAGGCGTGTGTATGCCTGCTTCAGAAACAGCGAGAAACTAAGAAAGGCAAAGAGCCAGAAACAAAGAAACAGAGACAGAGGGAAAAAGGGAAGCAAAGTGTTACAGAAGCTGTAGGCATTCCTGAACAAAGAAATTATTTTGTTCTGAGTTGTTTTATTTCTAAGAATCTCATTGTTTATTTATTTTCTTTTTTTCCCCTTTTATTAAGTCATATACACATAGATCATGAACACATTTATGCATATGTGGGGTACAATGTGTTGGGTTTTTTAATACAATTTGGAGTGCTTACATCAAACTAATTAATATAGCTTTTGCCTCATTTACTTGATTATTGTGTTAAGACATTTATGTTCTATACTAGATAGATTTGACTCATACCCTTGCAATATGCTCCATAGGTGTGGTCCCACCATTTACCCTCCCTCTATCAGACCTCTCCCCTCTTCTCCCTTCTCCCTCCATTTCTCTCCTTCATCCTGGGCTATAGTTGTGGTCTATCTTTCATAAGAAAGTGTGAGTAAATATAAATTGGTTTCATAAAAGTACTGAGTACATTGGATACTTTTTTCTTCCATTCTTGAGATACTTTTAAATAAGATTAACAGAATGGAAGTAAAGATTTTGACGCATGTTTATTTATTTTCAACGGCTGGGAGGGTAGATTGTTAAGGTTAATCTTCCTGATGGGTAACCCCAGGCTCCACCCCAGACGCACCCACACATTGTAGTCCCCTTAAAAATTTCTGTGAAGGCACCCTGAGGGGCGAAGTGGCTATGGGGCACTGCTTTGAGGACTGTGTCCCTGGCCAAATATCACTAGACATTCAGATTGTCAGACCCAGCCACATCTGAAGAAGACTCTCCTAAACTCACAACCCCTCATCCATATTGCCACAAAAAGGCCTCAGGTGTCCTGCTGGTGCTGCCCTGGGCTCTCCTCACCAACTCCACCAAATCAGGAAGTTTTGAGGAGCTTCCTAAAGGCCAAGCTAGAGGGCCTTTGAAGCAGTCAGTGGTCCACATTAGACAACCAAAACAGACAAGTCAATTAAGAGAAAAGTTCTCCCCAGGGAGGCAGGAGACAGAGTATAGTCCTTCTGATTCCATCACCACCTCGTGGAGCACCCTTTGCTCCTCTGTGAGTCTTCACAGTCATTCATCCAACAGTCATTTATTGAGCACCTACTAGATGTCCCGGGACTGTCCTGAGCACTGGGGGACTCTGAGACTAGAAAAACAAAAAGCAGGCTTGGCGCCTGTGGCTCAACGGGCTAAGGCGCCAGCCACGTACACCTGACCTGGCAGGTTCAAATCCAGCCCGGGCCGCTAAACAATGGCAGCTGCAACCAAAAAATGGCCGGGCGTTGTGGCGGGCGTCTGTAGTCCCAGCTGCTTGGGAGGTGGAGGCAGGAGACTCATTTGAGCCCAGGAATTGGAGGTTGCTGTGAGCTGTGATGCCACAGCACTCTACCCAGGGTGATAGCTTGAGGCTCTGTCTCAAAAAAAAAAAAAAAAAAGAAAGAAAGAAAAACAAAAAGCAAAACAGCCAACACAGCCCCAGGCATCAGTGGGCTTACAGGAGATGGTATACAATCCTTTCCATCCAATACTCTAAATAATTCCTAAGTGTCACAGGGCTTCCCTACATCCCTGAGCTAATGAATTTGGCCCCTACCGAGTAAGAGATCTGTTTGTTTTCTTTCCATTTGCATTCCCAAACTTAACTGCTTTGCACTTGCAGCCTGGGTGTCTGAGATGCTAATTGAGCCTTGCCAGCAGCCCCAGGAGAGAGGTAAGTGTTGAAACATCTGCCACAATTAAAAACACTTATTTTTCAAGACACCCTGTGCCCTAAGTCAAAGAGGCACAGCCCAGCTGTCCAGAAGCTTCTAGAAACCATGGGCCCCACCCACACAAAGAATAAACAAACAGCTGAGCAAACTGATAAAACGGTGCTGTCAAATAAAAACAGCAAATGTAAATGGAGAGCTGGAGAAAGGAACATCCTCAGGAAAGTGGAGGTGAGGGGGAACAGAGGAGTTAGCACAGGCCAGCTGAGGTCCAGGTTGCCAGGGTGTTTGACTGTTGAGGAAAATTGCCTAGAGAGAACTGGGGTGGGGTAGGATGGGGGAAGACCCTGGACCACCAGGGACTGCTCCCTGAAGGCATTAATGAAATGTCACTGCAAAGTAGTGAAACCAAAGTGACCATCCTCCCGGGACGCCACGTGATTAACCCATCCCTCCCATCCCTTCCTAGCCTTTTTAACATCTCACAAAACCAGCCTTCTATTGTGTTAATATCTGGGGGGGTTGGGGAGGGGAAGTGACTAAGGGCAAGTGTGCATCTTAGGAAAATAAAAGTAGGAAGCCAGTCTCCAAGACTTTGCGCCCCCTCCCCCCTCATCTTGGCTCACTTCTTGATTCCCTCTGTTCGCAGGCTCTGACATAAAAGGCAGGAAGTTACACACGCTAAAACAAAGCTCCTTAGATGTCAGGAAATTAACCTGGGAAATCAGAGCCAGGAGCGATTAAAGGCACTCAGGCTGAGTTCAAAAAACATTACAGTGTTAGATCAAAAGCTGTTTGCCGGGCACCCCAAGCTTGGCTCTGCCAAACTGCACATCCCGGAAAAACCTGACCCCAGGGCTGGCACGCCTGTCTGGGGAGTGCTTTTCCTGCGCACAACTGAATTGTCATTCAGATCTGTAGCTTTTGCCTCTTCCTGCCTTGGGAATTGAATGTCTTCGAGGCTGTCCAGAAGGGCCACTTGTGCCCTGGCTTCCTTATAAGGCAGGAAGATCACACACCTAACCTCAGAGGGGGGTCCGGCAAGTGGCCCCAGGGGAGGCAAAGAAAGTCCTTAAAAGGAAGGGGAGAGGAAGCAGCCTGGGATGGAGATCCTGACCTTCCCCGCCTCCTCCTAGAGGGCAGAAAGATCAAACCAGAGCAAACCAAAGAATTGAGAGAATATTTATTTATGTCCAGCAAGAATACTATCTCTTTGACCCTCAGTTTCATTATTCTTTACAATGAAGATACTTTTTTTTTTTTTTTTTTGAGACAGAGCCTCAAGCTGTCACCTTCGATAGAGTGCTGTGGCATCACAGCTCACAGCAACCTCCAGCTCCTGGGCTCAAGCGAGTATCTTGCCTCTGCCTCCCAAGTAGCTGGGACTACAGGCGCCGCCACAACGCCCAGCCATTTTTTGGTTGCGGCCGTCATTGTTGCTTGGAGGGCCTCGGCTGGATTCGAACCCGCTAGCTCAGGTGTACATGGCTGGTGCCTTAGCCCGTTGAGCCACAGGCGCTGAGCCACAATGAAGATACTTTTAATTATGACATCCTCAAATTCCTGTACAACCTTAGCATTTACATGGAATGAAATTGTCTAAGAGTTTTGCACAACACCATCTTGTATCTCCTGCAGTGAGTGCTAACCCCATTTCACAGAGGAGAAAACTGAGGCCCCATAAGGGGAAATGACTTGCTTACTGTCTCATATCTGGTAGAGAGCAGAACCTATAATGAGCCTCCTTCTAGTGACTGTTGGCCTCAGTGTTCTAGGAGGGTAACTTTCTCCAAAATGCCTAATAATACGTTTGCAAAAATGAACCCAAAGTATTGTTACTCCTGATTTTATTTTGTTTTGTTTTTTTTTTGGACAGGTTTTTTTTTTTTTTTTTGGTTGGGGCCAGGTTCGAACTCACCACCCCCGTCCGGCGCCCTAATCCTTGAGCCATAGGCTATATCATTTTTTTAATTGGAAAGCAAATGAGGGTAAGAGGGGAGCCATTAGTGTGTCAGCTTTCTGGAAAGTGGAGCCCTCAGAAACATCAACCCTATGGTGGTCTCACAATAGTGTAAAAACTTCTACTTGGGTCTGCAGAGGTCTTCAGTACTAGCTGAAGAAGAAAACTGTGAGAGAATGTTCCTTGTGTGTTTCTCACCCACGGTAACTTCAAGAACCTGCCCTGTCCCTACTGTGAGTGGGGTGGCCCAAAGGCCACATCACAGACCCCCACTCAGAACTGATGGGACCAGTGTCACCTGGCTGAGAGGAAATCAGAGTTGCTGTCACACAAGAATAAGCTGGAGACTTAGAAAGTACAGTTAAAATATCCATGAGCCTGAAACTGTACAAGCGCTGTGTTAGTGACGTTTCTACAGAGACAGAAAGAATAACATTTGGTTCAGCTGTGTATGTATACAGATGGTGCTAAAAAAAAAAAAAAAAAGTACAGGGGCAGTGCCTGTGGCTTAAAGGGGTAGGGCGCTGACCCCATATGCCGGAGGTGGTGGGTTCAAGCCCAGCCCCAGCCAAAAATTGCAAAAAAAAAAAAAAGTACACACATTTTAAGAAAGGGAAAAACTGTATTAAAATTGTAATACTCAATATATACCAAAAAACATGAATCTGAAGTCTGACAATTAAGTTCATGGACTCAACCTAGAAAAAGTGCTTCATACCACCACATTGCTGAATAATCACTGGTTACCTTCAAAGTGCTCTTTCTGGGAAGCTACGTACCAGCATCAGTGCCCAGTAAAACCTTCAAAGCAATTTTGGATCTCTTCTTCTGGAATGGCCATCAGAGCTGTCATTGTATTGCCCTTAAAGTCCTCCTGAATGTCATCAAAGTGTCTTTCTTTTAATATTTCCTTTATCTTCAGGTAAAGAAAAAGTTATTGGGGGGCAGTAAGGAGGGTGCTGCAATACAGTTATCTGTTTACTGGCTAAAAACTCCCTCATAGACAGTGCTGTGTGAGCTGGTGCATTGTTGTTATACAGGAGCCATGAGTTGTTGACCAAGATTTTTAGTTAAGATTTTCCTAAGTGTTTCACTGTCAGTGTTTACTTGGTATGCGATACTTCTCACAGTCAACTGACACTTTTGACACACAATGTGATAAGTTTTTGCTATGTTTTCATTAGTTTTGCTCATTACTTGCCAAACTGACCTCTCTTTATTAGTGATGCTTTCTATCCCCTCGGAAAAATGTTTACTCCATTTGTACACTGCTGTTTTTTTCATGACATTATCCCCGTATCCTTGGACCAACATGTCTCTGATTTCACTTACATTCTTGCCAAGTTCGACAAGAAATTTATAAATGTTCATTCATTGCTGTAATTCAAGTTCCAACATTCACGTGACAGCATACAAAACTACGCAACAACCATAATGAACAACACTTGGCAAGACAAGTGCCACATATTGACAGAAACACAGCTGTGAGACACTGATATACCAAGGTTATAAAACCTTACCAAGTTGTCTGTCCAGTGCTGCCAACATAACTACATGACAGCAACTTCAAAAACTTAGTCGTCAGAACTTGTATAAGCAGGTCATGTTGAACACCTCTTGTAATTGCAGAAGTCAAACATGACTTGAGTATTACAAATTTAATACAGTTTTTTCCCTTCTTAAAATGTGTATACCTTTTTTGGCACCCTCTGTGTATGTGTGTACATGTACATATCACATATATGTGTATATGTGGTTTATATACACGCATCATATATATGTGTATATTTATGGCATATTTGGGGGGAGAGATTTTCTGTAAGGAATCTGTTCGTGTGATTATGGAGGTTAATAAGTCTCAGGATCTGTAGTCAGCAAGCTGGAAACCCAGGAGAGACCTAGCTTAACTCCAAAGGTAGGAAAAAAGGCTATGTTCTAATCTGAAGAGGATGTACCTCCTCCTCATGAGAAGATCAGACTTTCAGTTCTATTCAGTGTTTCAACCGATTGGATGAGGCCCACTTATGCTAGAGAGGGCCAACTGCTTCATGCAATCTACCCATTCTGATGTTAGCTTCATCCGGAAACACCTTGCAGACACCCCAGAATGATATTTGACCAAATATCTGGGCACCCCTTGGCTCAGTCAAGTTGACACATAAAATTAACCATCACAATAACCATCACAATAGTCAGGTCAGCACAGTAACAAAGCAGAACCAGGCAAGAGCAAATGAGAGAGAGGCAGGGTTGCTGGGAAATCCAGCTTCAAGAGAGGAATATGGGGCATTCTCAATGGAGAAATAGAGATAAGAGACAGACACATATGGGAGGCCTGGAGCCTGGAGCCTTTCTGGATCCATGAGATTCCCTTTCATCCTTCCAATCTGCTAACCTTAACTGAACTGCTTTGAGTGGGTTTTTCTTTCTTTCTTTTTTTTTTTTTTTTTTTTTTTTGTGAGACACAGTCTCACTGTGTCACCCTTGGTAGAGTGCTGTGGTATCACAGCTCACAGCAACCTCCAACTCTTGGGCTCAAGTGCTTCTTTTTGCCTCAGTTTCCCAAGTAGCTGGGACTACAGGCTCCCACCACAACGCCTGGCTATGTTTTGGTTGCAGTTGTCATTGTTGTTTAGCAATGTTGAACCACCAGCTTTGGTGTATGTGGTGGGTGCCCTTACTCACTGAGCTACAGATGCCAAGCTGGGTTTCTCTTTCTGATAACTGAACCACCTGTGATTAGAACTGGCACATTGTGCATCTCTTTGAATTTCGTGAGTTAGCCCCATTCTCAATGTTTGCCTCAATAAAGGTTTCTTTCTCACTCATGTCACATATGCATGATGGGTCAGTCACAGCCCTCCTCCATGTCTCCTTACTCTCAGGCTCAATCGCAGAGAGAAATAGAGAGCAGGACCACACAATAGCTCTGAAAGTGTTTGTACGATAGTGGCACAATTCCTCATACTTACTTTTGCCAGCCAAAGCAAACCTCATGGCCAAGCCTGACGTCAATAGGGCAGGGATTCATGGTCTTTTCACAGGAAGAGGGAGGGGTGCCAAAAATCACATGGCCACACCTAGCAGGGTGTGACAAGGAGCACATGCAATCCTCCCCCGGAGAGAGACAACACAATTTTGAACACTAGCATTACCCAGCACACATTTCCTAAAAAAAATGAGAGGAAGCAATTCGCCTGCTCAATACCTTGTTGGCTGCAGATTTAGTATTAATATTTAAATAACATCTATAGACTCCAGGTTTGAGAATTCCTTCTAGTACCTCACAGCTGTTCCTAGGTCTCAGTCTGGGGGAGAAGCACCTGCCCTAATCTGTGGTTTATGCCACTCTCCAGGAATATTCACGTCAAGATGTCACATGAAAACATTTGGCCCTTCAATGTTTTATTCATAAAGCTCATATGTCCAAGGGAATCCAAGTGAGCCAAGTCAGACAAAATTAACAAGCGTAAATTAAGAAACGTAATAGAGCCAACACCAAAATTCTCAGTAAATGGAGTCATTTAAAACATTTTCTTAGTTTAACCAAACTGAAGATGGAAAAGGGGTTGGTGGCACTTGAGAAGGACAAGAAGCTGTCACCTCCCAAAAGAGAGATGAATGACAGTGTTGTCTGCTTTCACACTTTGAGGTGGTGTCAGCTAAGTGTCTCTGGCCATTGGTCGATTGCACTTTACAGAAGCTTGAATGAGGGGTCTGAAAAGGACAAGGACAAAGCCAGGGAAGAGCATGGTCCCAGTGATTTTAAAAGCACCTTAACCATGACCTAGTCAGCACTTTCAGAACTAATTAGTCCCATCACAACAGTCAGTACTTGGTCCCAATCGGGCGCCCTTGTCACCTATGGTTAATAACCTCTCTGACTAATGAATAGTTTCATTCAAGGGAAAAAACTGACTGCAGGCAGGTCCTCCATTCTAGAAAACAAATTAGAATTCACTGTCTTCTTTCTGAATTGTTCAGTTTCCCTTAAGTTGAATAGGTTGTGCGGATTATGAAAAGTAGATCACTTTATGGAACACCTACTCCCCACCTCTACCAACATTTTTAAGGAGATCGGGTTTGATTAAAATACACAGGATAAGTCATGAATCCTACCTGCCCAGGATATATCAGGTTACATAGTGTGATGAAACACAAACCATCCTGGGTGTTCTTCCAAAGAGTGTATACAGAAAATGCTGTCCTTGTGCCAGAATAAAGTCTTCTAGCCAACCCCCACTCCTTTCTACCCTCATCCCCCACACTCAGCAAGCTGGGGCTCGCACATACCACCATGGCAGGCTCCTCCACGCTGCCTTCTGGAGCCCTATGCAGGAGGCCTTCTCTGTCCTCCTTCAGTATGTGAAGTGCAGAAGCAAGACCCTGCTTTGAAAGACAAAAGAAGGCTCCATGGGGCAATTTCCATGGCATCTTTCTACTCTGCACTGCTCATAAGCAATTGGCTGGCCTTTCTGTAGGGACTTCTCAAAAGAGAATCCAGGAGGGACCCTCGGAATGGCAGCCTGGCAGCAGCCACAGCATGGCAGATGTGTGCACTCTGAGCATGTCAAATACATGACTTCAGTATGGAATTCACAGACCCAGCATTGCTCTGTGAGGTTGGATTCTGGGGAGCTCAAGCACAAGTCTTCCGAACGCACCCTTCAGAGACCCAAAGCTGTAATTCCAGAGTTACTATAATTTCACTACTGGGCAAATCACACTAATCGCACACAAGGGAATATAAAAAAAGATTATATTACTGCTCAAAGGGGAAAAAACTCCTGGCCAAGGAACCCATACACCTATATATACCTTGAGACTAAAGGCCTAAAGGAGGAGA
>CAUYRH010127876.1:0-45815 GCA_963574655.1 Perodicticus potto | reverse complement strand
TATGGGATTGTTGGTTTTTTTCTTGTAGATTAATTGAGGTTCTGTATAGATCCTGGTTATTAAACTTTTGTCAATTCAAAATGCACAAATATTCTTTCCCATTGGGTAGGTTGTCTATTTGCTTTGGTTGTTGTCTCCTTGGCTCTACAGAAGCTTTTCAGTTTAATTAAGTCCCATTTGTTTATTGTTACAGTTGTTGCTATTGCCATGGCAGTCTCCCTCATAAATTCTTTCCCCAGGCCAATATCTTTCAGTGTTTTTCCAATTCTTTCTTTGAGGATTTTTTTTTTGTCTCATGCCTTAAATCTTCTTCATAAATTCTTTGCCTTAGCTGGAATCTGTAAGAGTTTCTCCAACATTGCCTTCAGGAATGCTTATAGTTCCATGCATTAGGCTTAAGTCTATTATCCATCATAACTTAATTTTTTTGAGTGATATGAGGTGCAGTTCTTGTGTTATTCCTCCATATGTGGTTACCCAATTCTCTAAGAACTGTTTATTGAATAGGAAATTTTTCCACATTATATGTATTTGTCTGCTTTGTCAAATATCAGATGGCAATATAAGGATGATTTTATATTTGGGATCTCTGTTCTGACACATTGGTCTGTGTCTCTGTTCTTGTGCCAATAGCAGGTTGTTTTGGTTACTCTAGACTTGTAGTATAGCTTGTAGTCTGGAAAGGCGATGCCTCCCAGTTTGTTCTTTTTGCTTAAGGTTGCTTTGGCTATTCAAGGTCTGTTATGATTCATTCAAAGGACAAAATTACATTTTCTAAATCTGCAGAGAATGACATTGGTATTTCAAGGAGTTTGTGTTGAATCTGTAGAGCACTTTGAGTAGGATAGATGTTCCAACAATGTTATTTCTGCCGATCCGTGAGCAAGATATATTTTCTCATTCACTCATATTCTGTGGTATTTCTTTCCTCACTGGTTTCCAGTTCTCTCTGTAGAGGTCTTTCACCTCTGTTTTTAAGTATATTCCTATGTATTTTATTTTCTTTGTTGCTATTTTGAAAGGGGTTGAATTTTTGATTTGGTGCTCAGCTTGACTGTTGTTGGCATATAGGAACACTAATGATTTTTTGTACATTGATTTTGTAACCTCATATTTTGCTGAATTTATTTATCAATTCCAGGAGTCTCTTGGTTGAATCTTTGTGGTTTTCTAAATGTAAGATCAAATCTTCAGGAAAGAGTGATAGTTTGACTTCTTCTTTCTCTATTGGATACTCTTGATTTCCTCTCTTGGGTGCTCTGGCTCAGACTTCCAGCACTATGTTGAACAGAAGGGTAGCATTGGGCAAACTTTTCTGGTCACAGTTCTAAGCAGGGATGTTTTCAATTTTTCTCTAGTCAGTTTGATATTGTCTGTGTGTTTGTCATATATGGCTTTTATAATATTGAGGTATATTCCTTCTATGCCTATTTTGCTGAGACTTCATATATAAAAGGGTGCTTAATTTTGTCGAATGCTTTTTCTGCATCTACTGAAAGAATCATATGACCTGTCTTCTTGCTTCTCTTTATAAAGTGAATTATAATTTTAGATTTGCATATGTTGAACCATCCTTTCATCTCTGGGAGAAAGCTCACTTGATTGTGGTGGATTATTGTGCAAATGAATTCAATTTGCTAGGATTTTGTTGAGAATGTTTGCATCTGTATGCATAAGGGATATTGTATGTAATTTTCTTTTTTGGTTGTGTCTTTTTCTGGTTTTGGTATTGAGGCAA
This sequence comes from Perodicticus potto, assembly GCA_963574655.1. Taxonomy (NCBI): domain Eukaryota; kingdom Metazoa; phylum Chordata; class Mammalia; order Primates; family Lorisidae; genus Perodicticus; species Perodicticus potto. The sequence continues at coordinate 44,077 of CAUYRH010127876.1, read as the reverse complement.
TATTGGCTTCATAAAATGAATTAAGGAGAATTCCTTCCTTCTCTATGTTATGAAATAATTTCTGCAATATAGGTACCAATTCTTTCTAGATTTGGTAACATTTAGCTGTGAAACCACCTGGTTCAGGATTTCATTTTTTGGGGAGATTTTTATTGCTGTTTCAAGTTTGGTACTTGATATTGGTCTGTTCAGGAGTTTTACTTCTTTCTGATTGAGCCTAGGGAGGTTGTGTGTTTCTAAGAATCTGTCTATTCCTCAACATTTTCAAGTTTATGTAACTAGACGCTTGTATTGTATTCATAGATGGATTTTAAATTTCCATGGTATCAGTTATACTATCTCCTTTTTTATTTCTGAGTCAGCTTATTAAGGTCCTTTTTTTTCTATTTCTGGCTAACCTAGTGAGAGATTATCAATGAATGTCATTATGTTTATCAGGAAATATCAGTCTAAAAGAAATAAAATAATATAAAATCAATTGTATTAAGTTGTATTAATTTTATTGCATTATATATTTTCTCAACTTTTGACATTGTAACAGATGAAAATCATTAGTGTAGAATTTTGAAACTATAAGGAATTTTTAAAACAATGAAGAAAACTAATTAGAGCTATGTATTTAATAGGATTTATAAACTCTTTTTTTAATTCTGGAATTTTTCTTGCATAACCATATAAGCCATCAATGAAATAGAAGCATTTTCTGGAAGAGAATGCCAAATATACACTAAAAGCCCAGAGTTTATTAATTAAAATTAAGACACTGTAAGTATTTCACATCTAAAAAAGTTTAATTTACAGAACAATAGGTCAATACAACTGTTGAGAGGTAGTATGGTCAAGGTCAAAAGCTGCTTTCAAGATATTTCTATGTGAAGGAATCTCAGGAAGGCATTAATACTTATTTCAGGCTTAATTCTACCACACTTAGAGAGATGATTCTCAAGAAAATTCCTCAAATTAATGGACAAAAACCCATATCTGCCACTACCAAAGCCCACACATTTACTCTCAGCTACCACCCGAGAACAGTGGCTTCTGCTCTTGTATAATCTCATGAAATTTCCTCTCACTAGCTGTATAAAACTGAACCCTAATGGTAGGAAAGCATAGAATTTGTACTTTCCAGTCTGTACGTTCTTGTGAAATAGGAAATAACTTAGAAAATTAGAGGTGATAATATAACAACAATACCTGGAAGAACTATACTTTATTGCAACAGAAACTCAAATCCTAAAACTGATAAAGTAATAACAGTAATGATTATATCTCATGTACAGTTGTTCAATTTGATAATCATTGAACTGTCCTTACCATTTAATCTATTTTTCTCCAGACTTACTCTGTATCAACTATTCAGTAATTCCAACCACAGAACTCAACAAAAAATAAAGGACAGATGAGAGAAACATTATGTGGTTTATTTTTCTCTTTTTTATCCTCTTCCTTTTACCAAAACAATAGCAATAATAAAACAAACATCAATTTTGAAATGACAAATGGCCTATAATGGGAATAAGGTACTGTATTGTGCTAACACTTTTTGTGAGGAAATCATAGAAAGAGTCATTTATAAATTAATAAACAATATTTATATTACAAGTCCTATTTGAGCAATTGAGTTTTCTGGGGCTAAGTTACCATGAAGATGAATTAATGTGATACTTGGACTCAGAGAAGACACATGGTCCAGCATTCACCAGAAGGCAGATCTACATCTAATGTATGGACATTATAAGAATAAAATTAATGAGTCAATATCAGGAAGACTCTAAATATCTAAGTAAATATAATGCACTGTTTCCTGTACCTTAACTAGGGAATGATTGTGGCACCTTGCCAGAAAACACACAGAAATATCTTTTGTATCTTGTGGTCATAGTGACTATCTCAAAGTTTAAATTCGAATCTTATATTCTAGATATGAACACAGTTTATAAAAAAATATTAGCAGTATCAAGAGTTAAATAATTTGCACATAGTTTCCAAATGGCCTTATCCATTAGTGAGTGATAGGTTCCTTATAACTTATTCTGAAAACTTCAGTATTGAATGTAAATAGGTGATGGATTAAATGTTTGTATCCCCTTCCTCAAATACATTGTTGAATTCCCACTCTCCAATGTGGCTATGGTTGGAGAAGAGGCCTATACAGACAAAAAAAAAAAAAAAACATAAATGAGGCTATGAAATTGAAATATTGATTTAATACAATTAGTATCCTTATAAACAGAGACACAAGAAAGCACTCTCTTGCTGATTATTTTCTGTCTCTCTCTCTTTCTCTCTTTCTTTCTGCCTCTCTCTCTCCAGGAAAGTAAAAATGAAAGATCACAAATGTAGCAAGGAAGTGTCCATTCATCTGCAACTCAAAGGGTGAATCCTCACCAGAAACCAACCCTGTTGGCACCTTGATTTTGGAGTTCTAACCACAAAAATTGTGAAAAAATAATTTCTGTGCTTGAGCCACCAAGTCTCTGATACATATATTTTGTTCTGGCAGCCTGAACAGACTAATACAGAGAATAATAAAATTTAATTGTTGATTCACCAAAGAAATACAAATTTCATTTTTACTTGGTTTGTTAGAATATGTGGGAATGGACATTACCATGGTCACTTACTCAGAACTTGATATCTGTATTTGTTTCCAAGCATGTGTTCAAAGATTTTAGTTGGTAGTCATTTGAATGCATATACATATGAAATAGCAATTCTCCTAGTATTAACCATACATAAGAAATATTATAAATTGGATATAAGAATTATTCTTCCAATATAAAGTATACTGAACTGACATAAAATCTGTTATTCTAGGTGTGAAAATAAGTTATTGATTGGTTTTGCTTAGACAGTTTGAAACAATAAAACAGTCTCAACTTTGCTAATTTTTTCTACTTTTACAAATCATGCTGCAATGAACTTTCGTATATTCCATTTAGTTTATAGCAGCTATTCTCAACATGTGGGTTGTGACCCCTTTTTAACAATGAAAATACATTGTGGCATTAGGGAGGTTGAGAACCACTGGTTTAAAGGCTTATCCCACCAAATCCAATGGAGTCAAGGATTTGGACACAGTTTATTTTGGAGGTGATCCCAAGCACCACAAGCAGGAGGAAGGGAAAAGGAAACAGTCCAGGGAAAATGTGCCATTAAGTTTTGTCTTAACAAACATGCTTACCACAATTAGCACCTGAGATGCAATCCCCTTGGGAGTTGCATGCACTGTGCCTCAGGTTAGTTTTACCAGCATATAGTGAGAAAGGATATCTGAAAAGGGTGAGGTCTCGGAGAACAGGTCTTCTCAAGGAGACCACAAGGATACACTTGCAAGGACCTCTCCATGGTGACTCAGCCCTTAGGAATTTATAAACTTAACTTCTTGGAACTTGGAAGTTTCCAAGTTCTGTGAAATACTGTAGTTAGGTGGGGGCTGGAATAGCATCTCCTGCTTGATTCAAACTGGCCAATGAGAAAGGTACCTGTGGGGTGGAACTTTTAGACTGTCTATAAAAAGGGAAAGATCAAGCCAGAGGGAGAGCATGGTCATTTGGAATTCTTCTATGCCGTGAGCTCCCAGCTGGTGAATAAAGCCCTTCCTCTTATAAACGTGGTGTTCGGGTGCTCTATCTCTCCGTTGGGCCTTGTCTTCCTGCAACAATAGGAGGCCTTGGCCTTAGTCCTCTATTGAGTGTTGCCCTGAAGCAATGTTAACAGAGGCACATCCTGACTGGTCCTGTGTCCATAATTTTTTTCTCATTTTTTTCCAGAGAAATGGCCCAACCAATGAATAGGGACCCAGAAAAATAAGGTTACAGTTTAGCATCAGGTCAGTAGCTGCTTAGAGGAGGAGTATGTGAACCCTGTTAGGCCAAAGGGACATGTGCCAGATATCAACTTCATTTGCTAAACACTAAAGCACACACTTCAGAGTTTCTTTAGGGAGTGCAATGGTAAAGATTTCATTGAATTGTCTCACACTGCATCTACAATTTTATAAGGTATTGCCAAATTGCTCCTGAAGGTCATGCTTCCCAAACACAGTTTTACAAACAACATAACATGTTTCAGTGGCTTAAAATCGTAATTGATACCTGCTCTTGTAAGAATTTTGAGTTTGTTGACAATTTGTCATTGCAAATTAATATTCCCTTTTTGGGGACCAGCCCCAAACTACATGAGTTCTTCCCAGTGACTTGCATAGATGACAGAATGAGGGAAAATGAAGATTTGAAGACTCAAGAAAAAAGGTTTTTAAAGTTGGCTGGGGACTATCCATCTCCATGTAATACAGGACAGGCGGCCCTACGACCTGCCACCTTGGCCCTGGTGGTGCTGAAGCTGCCCGTATGGAGGAACCAGCTTGCTGGAAGAGCGGGACACCTGTGGGGAAGACACTGGCACCTTGCTGCCTCCTTCTCTTGCTCTTCTGACTGGGCAATGTCATGTAAGTTTCCAGGGCCTGAGCCTTCATTGGACAGCTGTCTGTAATTGACAAAGACCCAGCCCTAAGAGTTCCGGCAAAACAACCCCTGGGACTATCTAAACCCCTGAGCAGGGAGCTCAAACATGGACTTCAGAAGGACCTCAGAGAGGGAGCAGGAGAGCTTGTTCCCTTCCTGGGTTCTCTATGCCAGTAGGTTTGGTTTTTGTAGTTGTTGTAATTTTTGTTTCTGTAAATAAATCCTGACTTACCACTAATCTTGTGGTCCCTCAATTCCTTCTTCGAATGGCAGAGACCAAGAACCTGAAACTCTGGTATCACAAGCATATGACTGGTGGAAGCCCATAGCTCTGGGCTAGCTCTGTTTTTATTATACACTTAAGTTTCATTCATAAATCTAAGGGCAGAAGGCTAAACACTTTTGCCATGGTTCTCCTTGGGCTTGCATTTTCTAACCAAACTATTTCTTTAACTACATTAATTAGACTGATTTACCTCTTACTTTTCTTACTCTAGTTATTTATGATCTTAACACAAGCAAAGTATGAGGAATACATTCCAGGACCAGGACGTCAAAGCAGACACCAGTTAAACCATGCACACCAGTCTCAGGAGTGCCTATTAGACCCCCAGAAAGCCTTGGGCACAGACAAGCTGGCACTGTTGCCAATACCTAGATGACAGAGAAAGAAGATATTTCCATCCTTATCTTCCTGAGAGACTTTTCCTATCTTAACAAGGTTCAGGCACTTGTCCTGTCTCCAGCAAATTCAGCATTCCCTATCTTCCCAATGCACTAACTCTGCCTGAAAGGGCAGTCCCGCCCAGTGAGCCTTGACCTCTGAGCTGAGTCCCACAAGCGAGGACTGAAGCTCTGTGAGATAGTCTTCTTGAAAACACCGGGCTTCAGGCTGTCGCACTTTGCAACAGATTTTGGGTTTCTCTGAAACACTTCTCTCCCTGTCTCTGTTCCCTGTTGCCCATCATCCGTAATCATTTCCTTAATTGAATTTCTAACCTACTTATAACAAATAATTGAAAATTGGTGTTAAGCTTATTAAGTCATTATTTCTAGCAATGCAAGCACATCAAAATGTGACTCTTCCCTTAAGTACCCACATGTCCACACGCATTCCCTAATTACTAATGAGTTTAATCATTTTTTCCATGCATTAATTTTCATTTCCATATTATTCTTTCATGAATTGACCTTTATAGATTTTTTTCCACTTTGGAGCAGTTGTTTTTCCTTTTCTCATCAGCGCATTAGTTTATATAATTTAAATTTCCAGTGTCTTTTCCTTTTTTTCTTAATTTATGTTTCTGTGCATGTTGATTAATTAGATATAGGAAAAACTAGTTGGATGTTTTTTAAAAAAATGCACATGTGTAATTGGAAAAACATCAATATTCTTAGACTTTTCCCAAAGTATTTGCCATTTTTTTTTTGGCTTGTTTATTTGATTTCCTGACCCAAGATGTCTTAGTCCACTTGCTGTTACTATAACAGAATATCCTAGACTAGATTATTTACCAAGAAAAAAGATGTTTGGCTCCATAAACTGAAAAGTTCACAAACCTGGTGCCAGCATCGGGTGAGGACCTTCCTGCTGTGTCATACTGTGAAGGACAGGTGGAAGGAAAAGAGAGCAGAAAAAAAAAAAACAGGCCAAACTTCTGTGATAATCAACACACTCTTGGGATAATGACGTCCGTTCATGAGGAAAGAGGCTTCAATGACCTAATCACCTCTCAAAGGTCCCACCCTCTCAATATTGCTGCCTTAGAGATTAAGTTTCCAACAGACAAACTTTGGGTGACATATTTAAACCATAGCACAAAATAATACATGCATTTATTACATTTATAATATACAACTCTAATCAAATAGGCTTCTTAGGATTTTAAATAAGAAGTCATGAACAAAATCACTTTTTCCCCACAATTTCTCTCTTAGGATTATAACCCTAAAGAGATTTAGAAAAGACAAATATTATAACCCATCCAAAATCTGTAATTTTTAGCCTTAGCCTTTTAAATTAATTTTAGATTATAGAGAAATTACCATGATAGTACAAGGGATTCCAGTAGGAACTTAAAGCAGCTTCCACTAGTGCAAACATCTATATAGAAAAAAACTCAGTTTCTCTTGTTACACTCTGACACATGATTCCGACACCAGATGTGTAAGATAAAGAAAACGATCAGTTCTGCAGTTGGCCCAGCTGGGTGTCCTCTTCTTCAATTTTGACACCATTTGCTGGGCAGTACTATTAGATCCTATAGGTTTAGGGTTCAGTCCCCCAAGACAGCCACCAATTCTGACACCAATGACAAGACCCAGGTGTGCTTCCGATTAACTAGTAGTAAACCAGAGTTCTCATAGCCTCCACCATGGATTTGACTCATTTGTTAAAGCTGCTTACAGAACTCAAGAAAACACTTATTTACATTTACCTTATTATATTTTTAATTTTTTTGTTTTTTAATTTTATTTCAAAATATAAAGGGGGTACAAATGTTTGTTGTTGTTTCTTTTAAAACCTGGATCACTTTTGTAATGCTTGAATCAAGGTTGCAAGTGTACCCATCACCATAATAGTGTTATTGCACATATTAGGTAGGGCTCTGCCCCTCCTCTCCCCTCCTTCCCCCCTGCTTGATTCCTAATGTCTTTTACTTTCCTCTGTGCACAAAGAGGTCTGGCTCTGGCTCAGGCTGGTCTCGAACTCATGAATTTAGGCAATCCACCCGCCTCAGCCTCCCAGAGTGCTCGGATTACAGGCATGAACCTCCATTCCTTACTTTAATCAAATTCCATTAACTTATTTTTGTTGTTGCTCTTAATTGCCTTTGAAGCCTTACTCATAAATTCTTTGACTATGCTGATATCTACAAGTGTCTTTTTCTAGTATTCTCATAGTTCATGCCCTACATTTAAGTCTTTTTTCCATCTTCAATTATTTTTTATTAGTGGTAAGAAATAGGAGTCCTGTTTCATTCTTCTGCATGTGGCTATCTAAGTTCCTAGCACCATTTTTTGAATAAATTTTCTTTTCCCCACTTTATAGTGTTGTTTACTTTGTCAAAGATCATTTGGCTGTATGGTAGTTTTGTGCCTGGGTTATCTACTCTCTTTCATTGGTCTATATCTCTGTTTTTGTGTCAGGACCTTGCTGTTTTGCTTACTATAGCCTTATAGTATAGTATAAAGTCTGGTAAGGGATAATTCCAGATTTGTTCTTTTTGCTTAAGATTGTTTTGGCTATTTGGCTCTTTTCTGGTTCCAAACAAAGTATAGAATATTTTCTCTAGATCTGTGAAATATAACATTGGTATTTGGATGGGGATTGCATTGAATTTGTAAATCTCTTTATATTTAACATAGTGCTGTAAGTCGTACCCAGAGAAATTAGAAAAGAAAAAGGGTATCCAAACCAGGAAAGAGAAAGTAGAAGTATTGCTTTTTGTTGTTGAAAAATCTAGAAAATCCCAGAGACACAAGCCTCCAGAAATTGATAAATAAATTCAGTAAAGTCTCAGGTTAACAAACCAATGTACACAAATAGTAACATTTGTATACAGTAACAGTGAAGCTGAGAATCAAATCAAAGACTCAATCCCATTCACAACAAATACAAGGAAAATAAAATACCTATGAATATACCCAACCAAGGAAATGAAAGATTTATGCAAAGAAAACAAATAAACACCAAGGAAAGAAAGTGCAGATGACACAAACAAATGGGAAAATACCTCATGCTCATGCATAGGTAGAAATGACATTATTAAAATGTCTATACTACACAAAAGTTTTTTTTTTGTTTTTTTTTTTTTTTGAGACAGAGTCTCACTTTTGTTGCTCCCAGTAGAGTGCCATGGCATCATAGCTCACTGCAACCACAAAGTCTTGGGTTCAACTAATTCTCTTGCCTCAGCCTCCCGAGTAGCTGGGACTACTGACACCCACCACAACACCTGGCTATTTTTAGAGATAAGGTCTCATTCTGGCTCAGGCTGGTCTTGAACTCTTGAGCTCAGGCAATTCACCCACCTTGGTCTCCCAGAGTGTTAGGATTAACAGATGTGAGCCACTGCACCTAGCCCCAAGAAAGATATTTTTAAAGGATACAAATAAACAACCAGGTGAAAGCATCCATAGGGTGTGATCAGGAAGGGTTCCTAATACAGGAGATTCTGTGTCTGTAAAGTTGTGGATTGTCACCCTTTAGAAAGCACTGTATGTTCATCTTTATAGAAGCTCTCTTGTTCTTTGGGGGCTTGACTGATTAAATCATTGGCCATTGGTAACCAATTTGACCTTCAACCCCTTCTTCTCCCTTGATGTTGGTGTGTGGAGTTGAAAATCCTAACTTTCCAATTCTACCTTAGTCTTTCTGGTGACCAGCACCCATGTTGTAGCTACCCAAGAGTGCTAGCTATAAGACAACTCATTAGCAAATGAAAGGACACTTTTCATTATGACTAGTCCAAAAAGTGTAGCCTAGGAGAAATAAAGATTAAATACATATATATATCACAATATCAAACATGTTATATAATTGTGCTGCATTTATCAAAACTAAGAAATTAACATTGCTACAATAGTATGAACTCGAGTTAGTTAAGATTTCATGAGTTTTTCTGTTACATTAATGCCTGTTTTCTTTTCCAGGATGTCACATTGCATTTAGTTGTTTTCTTAGTCTCCCCCAATCTATGTTAGTTTCTCAGGCTTCCTTTTCTTAAATTTTATTGACAATATTAAGAGTTTTTCATTACAGCCTTTCCATGATTAGCCTAATGTTATCATGGAAAATTTGGAGGCATATTCCACAGAATTTTGGTTTTCTTCATCTTATCATACAAGAGGCACATGATAAAATACCTCACTCAAAAAAAAAAATATATTTAAGTACTTGTGAAATTAATTTTGATCACACTGTTCTCCCCTATAAGGCTATGGGGCTTCTTTTTTCATACTCTAGTCTATAAAAGCAACTCTTTAAGTCCAACCTACACTCACTGGAAAGGAAATTAAGCTCCATTTCCTCCAAGGAGTAGGATCAAAGAATATACAGACATAGGCTGAAACATTATAGAACTCATATAACTTAATAAATAGTATCAGGGAGATATCTTGGAGCTGTTTAATTGATTAAAATAAGATTTAATTAATCTTGAAGCTATAGATGATAGCTATAACTCTCCCCATATTATTTTTTAACTTTGCAACTTCTATTTTATCACATAATTATTTCAAACTAAAATGCTTACAAAATAAGAAGGTTAAAAAAGGAAAAGAATCTGCCAGGTTGTCTTAAAAAATGACTGAGACATTTTGCATGCTCACCAAAAATGGATGCATTTTTCTTCTTCCACATTAGACATGCCATTCCATTGTATTTCTCTCTCTATTGTTTCAGATGAGCAGTCTGTTTCCCTTGTTTCTTTTAAAGCAATGTGTCTTTTCTCTCTTCACCTTTTAAATTTTTTCTTTTACATTCACAGTTTGTAATGTGACAGGTTTAGTTTGTTTGCTTGCTTGTGTTGTATTGTTTGGTCTCTATATTTATCCTCTTTCTTGTTTTCTGGGAATATTGGATATTTTATTTGGTGTCTGACACAAATTTAGAGCACATTTGGCCATTATTTCTTGAAGTATATTTTCATCCCTCTTCTGTCTTCTATTTCTAGTTTCCACAGATATTAGATGCTCTTTTGTATATTTTCTTTTTTCACTTAATTTTTTCTTTACATTTAGTTTATTCCTCCCTTTGAGAATTTTTATTGACCTGTCTTCAAACTGGCTATTTCTTTCCTAGTTTTTTTTAAGTTTACTGAGCATATGTCACACAGGCAATATTTCTCTCTTTCTCTCTTTATTTTTGTCAGTTCAGTTTAACTCTTTTCTATAGTTTCAAGCTCTCTGCCAGGATTACTTATCTGATCTTTCATGTTGATTATCTTTTCAATTACAGCCTTTAGCATATTAATTAGAGTTATTTTAAAATGCCTTTCTGGCAGTGGCTCATGTCTATAATCTTGGCACTCTAGGAGGCTGAGGCAGGTGGATTGCCTAAGTTCAAGAGTTAGAGACCACCCTGAGCAAAAGCAAAACCCCGTCTCTAAAAATATCCAGTTGTTGCAGTGGCACCTGTAGTCCCAGCTACATGAGAGGCTGAGGCAAGAGGATCGCTGGAGCCCAAGAGTTTGAGGTTGCGGTGAACTATGACACTGACACCAGGACACTCTACTGAGATTGACAAAGTGAGACTCTGTCTCAAAAATAAAACTAAAATAAATTAAAATGCCTTTCTGATAGTTGCAAAATCTGTATTATATCTAGGCATGATTTTGATAATTTCTTTGACTTTTTAGATTGTATATATACATATTAATCTTTTTGTATGTTTCATATATTTTTTATGGCTGAAACTGAATTTTTTGTTGGGAGTACATAAAAATCAGCAAATAAATATTTCTTTTGGGATTTTCTTGTGGGGAAATGCTTTTACCTAGACAGAAATGTGGCATGGTCTGAAGTCTGACGCCTGTTTAGGTTGCTAGGTTATGAGCATTTCTGCTTGACTTTTGATCTTCTCTCTTTGCCCCTCCTTGGAGTGTCTCTTACCAGTGTTCCAGCTGTATTCCAATATAACATGGTCTTAACACTTATTATGGTGGTGGTTGTCTCCTTTCTGAGAGAGGGAGAATAGATGGAACTTCTCTGATGTCCTGAACATGGTCTCAAGATATACCCCTGAGAAATATTCCTGTCTCTCTTCCACATATAATGTTGGCTCCAGTAGGCAGTCATTCTGTTCACTGGGGTTATTTTCGTATGTAATTTTATCCTATTTCTCAATTCCCAGCTGCAGTTCATTCCCATGAGTGCTCTCAGGCTAGTTTTGTTGTCTTTCACCGTAAGTATTAAATATCTTGTTTCACACGGAAAATAAAAAGATAAACTCTGGACCAAATTTGACAGTGGTTTCTTTTCTCATCCCTAAGCTATCACCATGAGGCATGTTTTTTATGGTTTTCCCAAATGTTCTTTTATGATACTTGTGGTATTCCTGTAGATAAAACTGGCAACAAAGTGTAAATTCCTCTATAGCTGAGTTTCCCAATTGGCCTTTTTAAATGTCTTACAAGTTTATAGCTAGATCTTCTTAATGGCTTAGGTGGTATTAAGTGGTATCTATGCCAAGTAAACAAATGCTAAAGGTCTGTTTCTTTCTAAAGATCTCATTCTGTATCCTGGTTAGTTCTTTTTCCTATGATCTCAGTCTCTTTTAGTTTCAAGGAAAGTAATTTTCAATGTGTTCTTCTCTTTTCTTGTTTTAAGTGTGAGAGTTAACCTTTTCTTAACTTTTTATATAACTCAGCTAAAACTGGAATGCTGAGTATCATTTAAAATTAAAAATAACTAAGAGATTATATTGGATCCAATTTTATCATTTACTAGAGAGAAAACTGAGACTTTAGTGTTTATATGGAAGAATATAGCCATTTATTTGAAAAACAAGACCAGAATCTAAGATTACTGAATCTCAATCTAATATATTTCATTCCAAGCAAGATTGGATCTTATTTTCCTTTTGCTTTTTTTGTTATTAACAGGGATTTGTAAGATAAACAAATGTGGAAATCATCGAGGCAAGCCTTTAATTTTGTATTTATCTTACACATAGATGTGACTTTTGAGAAAAATTTAGGACTTTAGTAGGATATCTCACATAGAGTACTAAAGTTCAAAGTTCAAGATTTTATTCCATTTTATTTTCTTGATAGAAAAAATACTTTGCTATTATAAATTTTAATGACTTTTATTATAGATTATTTCTGAGAAGTCTAACTAAAATTTTTAACTGGCTGTAAAATCAGATAATTATCTTCATATCTAATATAGATCATTTAGAGTGAATCACTGCAGTCACTACATTTAGGTTTTTATATTCTATCCCTTCATTGATAGAAACATAAAAGAGTAAACCATTTGTTCTTTCATGATTATAGTTTTAATGATTAAAAACTGCTAAATGATTTTTCATCTCTTTTTATCTTTAGAGGACAAGAAGTCTCAACAATTCCCTAAATGAATGATTCCTAACGATTAGAGATCCTTATTATGTTTACTAATCCAGTTTCTTTTCTAAACTTGATTTTTGGTTTGCTTTACAAACAAAGTGTGTACACTATTGCCCTAAATTTTGGTTGTTATGGTTAGGAAATAATTTACATCGTTTAAGTGATCTATACTGTGATTTGGAATAAGAATACCCATATAGATTCATAAGGACAGATATAGTAACCAGAATGAGACCTATTAGGTCGTCTTATTTCTCACAAAGGTGCCAAGAAAATAAGAAAAGCACAACATTTACAGAAAAATAATTGTTGCTTTAGACATCTAAAAGAATGAATCTCATTCAACAGGTAATTCCTGTTGGGACAAGAATGAACTGAAAAAGATCCTAGAAATGAATGCACTTTTGTTGTAGACAAAAATGAACTGAAAAAGATCCTGGAAATGAATGCAGGAACTCAAAATGAAAATATGAATGTACCTACGCATAGAAATGAACATAGAAAGAAAAAAGGGAAGAAAATTGCCTTTGGTTTATGCAAATATTCGTTACATAGAATACCAAATTTGGACATCATCAAAATTAAACTATCAAGTCACAGATGGGAGGAAATATTTGCAAATATTTCTATTCAAAATATTTTTTAAAACACTTCCATTAATAACTCTCATTAAAAAATAGTAAAAAAGGGTGTTTTAATGGAAAATTTATTGTAGTAAATATTCAAATGGACAATAAACAAATGAAAAAGATGCCACAACCATTATTTATTAGGATCACACAAATTAAAATCATAGTGAGATATCTATGTATCCTGCAGAATGGCTAAAATCAAAGAATCTAAATGTACCAACTGTAGGGAAGAGTGAAGTGTCGCTGGAACTTTCATATATCGTTAATGAGAATGCGAACTGGTGATCTGGGCAGTTCTTTCTAAAATTTTTAATACAGTTATACATTTCCTTGTCATGAAACTAAAAAAAAAAAATGCCCTCCTCCTTATGTATAACAGATCATGAAAATACTATATGTTATAGTATACAGAAAGATTTGCCATCAAATGTTGATAACAGATCTATTTATCTATCATCTATCTGTGTATCTATTTATGTATCTATATGACCCAAACTACTGTATCATCAATTCATTCAATTTAAGGGAACCTCAAGATAATAATTCTAAGTGGAAAAACACACACAAGATAATACAGTGTATTATTCCCTTTATATAAAATGTGCAAAAATAAAAATATACAAGGATAGGAATTAAGTCACTGCTTGCCAAAAACTGGGATTAAGGAGGAATGGAATCAACTACAAAGAGGCTCCAGGGAAATAGTCCAGGTGATGAAGAAAATCTAAATAACCTTGGATATGGGGATGACTTTTTCAATACAATATCAAATATGAAAGAAATGATAACAAACTGGATTTTATTAGAAATTAAGAACTTATGCTCTGTGAAAAATACTATCAATAGAATGAGAAGATAAGCCAAGACGAGGAGAAATTAAAAAGACATACTGAAAAAGGAATTTACCCATAATATAAAAAACTCTTAAAACTCAACAATTAGAAATGAACAACCAGATTTGAAAAATGGACCAAAGATCTTAATAGACATCTCACCAAAATGGTTACATAAGCCAAATAAGTATATAAAAAGACGCTCAACATTCCATCTCATTAGAGAATTGTTGATTAAAAAAATAGCAGTGAGATGCCACTACCCATCTATCGGAAAGGCCAAGATACAAAACGATGACACCAAACTAGGTAGAGATGGAACAACAGCACTCTTATTTGTTGGTCATGGGAATGCAACATGGTCTATCCATTTTTAATGACAGCTTGACAGTTTCTTACCAACTGATCATAACCTTACCATTTTTCTTCATTTGAAAAACAATGAAGTCCCAGCTACTTGGGATGCTAAGGCAAGAGAATCACTTGAGTTCAAGAATTTTAGATTGCTGTGAGCTATGATGACACAGAACTCTATGGAGGGTGACAAAGTGACATTTTATCTCTAAATAAATAAATAAAAACAATGTGAGGGCAGTACCTGTGGCTCCAAGGAGTAGGGTGCCAGCCCCATAGACCGGAGGTGGCGGGTTCAAACACAGTCCCGGATAAAAACTGCAAAAACAGCAACAACAACAAAAAACAATGAGAAGTGACAGATATTATAAATGTAACTTAGAGCTAATTTTGCAAGCTTCAAGATGCTGTATTAGTTATCTACTGCCACTTAACAAATTTAGTGACCCAAATTTGGTGCCTAAAAATTGAATGGCTTAAAGCAGGAAATGTTTATAATCCCAAATTTTGTGTTGGTCAGGAATTAAGGAGCAGCTTCACTAGGTAGTTCAGGCTCAGGATTTCTCAAGACGTTACAGTCGTGGCTTTAGCCACAGCAACAGTCATTTGAAGGCTTGCCAGGGACTGGAGGATGTATTTCTAAGATGACTTATCATAGGACTAGTAGCAAAATTCCTCAGAGCTTCACACTGTGGATGTCTTCATAAGCTCTGAGTCTACTCACATCCTGACAGCCTGCTTCCCCTGAGTGAGCAATCCAAAGGACAGAGCAAGAAGTCCACAATGCCTTTTATGATCTTGTCTTTAAACATACACTTTTGCTACAAATAATTCTGTTTGTTAAAGCAGAGTCATTAGGTCCAGCCCATACAAAGAGGGTGGAGAATCAGCCTCCACCTCCTAAAAAAAGGAACATCAAAAAATGTATGTATGTAAGTGTATGGACAGATTAAGAAAACAGGAGATATGAAATTTTTTAAAAGAGTAATTTTTGTTAGGTAGTTAGTTGAGAACAGCCCTCCTGAACAAGGAGCTCAAGGGCTGAGGCCCCGGCTGCTATCTCGGAGCTGCCCACCTTAACTTTGTCCCAAGCACATAGCTGACATCTGAAAGGACAGAGCACCATAGAAATATACCAATCCGAACTTAGTGCACCAGCTGCAAAAGGATATAGATGACTCTCTAGCCTGACAACAGGTACAATAGAGTCTTTGTTGTTTTGTTTTGGTTTGGTTTTTTTTGCAGTTTTTGGCCAGGGCTGGATTTGAATCCCCCACCTCCTGTATATGGGGCCAGCACCCTACTCCTTTGAGCCACAGGTGACACTCAGGTACAATAGAATCTTGAAGGTGACCTAAAACAGCCTTTATACTAAGTATCATCTGCTCTCCCCATGGGTTCTCAGAGAGGCTCATGGGAGGTCTGCCTGCCCGGTAAGACTCTGGTTCCAGGTGACCTCTGAATAATGAGGTAGGCCTGACCCAGGCAGCACTAAAGAGAAGTACCGGCTACCTAACCCTGCTCTTTCGTACTTGCCCTGGCAGTAGAGGCATGTTTGCTGTCTATGGGGAACATAGCTTACTCTTCAGCCTATATCTCTTGCTCTTGCTTTTACTCTGTAAACCTTTCTTTTCCTCAGGAAACTTTGTTCATGCCTGCCTTACTTGGGAGGTCTGGTCATTTTTTGAACAAGAACACTCCAAGAACCGAGGATCTAGGCAGCTGCCTTAAACCCTGATGTCTTAAGACATAAGCAGCTGACCTTGAAACCCATAAAGTGCATAAAGGTATCTAGGAGTAAAACATAACGATATAAACACAAACCCTGGTGCTTAGTTACTAATTTTTTTTCCTTTTTCTGCATATTGCTCTTTTAGTCTAAAATGAAAAATAAACCAATGGAAGAAAAAAAATAACTGCTTAAATATTTTATTTAAAAATATGCAATTTTCTACTAAGTAATAAACTGAATAAGCAAAGAGGAAACATATTTTACTGGTACTTAGTACTGCTTTAGTATAAACTGACTCTAACTAGTGAAGCACCAGGAACATAGAACAAAATCAAAATTGGCTTCCTGACCATCAAGCTCTTATTATCTCCCTGTTTCTTCCATTTTTCAAGAGCTAGAGGAATAATAGAGAAGGGCGAAATTCACTTTATACACATATTCTCCTTGATGAGCACTTAGTTCACTTCTTGGAAAATGGTAGAAAATGTAGATGTAGAACATTTTCAGTACAGTTGATTATTGTGGATGCTTAGCTTTTGACCCAGTATTAAATCCACAGGACAAGCCAAAGTTTGTGACTTAAGCCCCCCAATTTCTGTTTTTATTGTCTACTATAATGGTATATAATTAGCTAGAGATTATAATAATATAGAGAAAAATAAATATTTGAAAAAAGGGAGCAAAAATATCATTAAAAATATTGGTAACACAAGATGATAAAACTACAAAAAAAAAAAACAAAGGGAAATAGTTTTTACAAAATGAAAATGCTTCCCCTCGAAATAAAGACGACAGTAGAAGGATCTTATAACAGAATAATAGAGTTAGAAGTAGTATCTTATTGAACTGGAATATTAAGTTTAAAAACTCTTTGAGAAATCATCAGGACATAATAAGAAATATGGGAACAATAAGAGTTTGTGGTGTCTGTAGGAAAGAACTAGATATGTAACTGCCTGAAATAAGAGTCCTTGAAGTTCAAATACATGTGGAGCAGAGGAAATATTTGAAGCAGTAAAGACAAAACTGACCCAAGTATTGAAAAGAAAAAATATATGATATTAGAAAGTCTCATAAAATAAAGACAGGAACTTTCAAAAAGCCACAACAGATACATAATAGTGAAACTACAATTTTACAAGACAGTGAAAACAATGATAATAAAATTGATACTAGAATTATAAACAACACTAATTGCAAGAAGATATTAGAGAAATATTTCTCTTGAGTAGTACTATTACAACTATCTTGAATGTCTTACTTGTACTGTATCACATTATACCTTTGTTTAATTCTTAATAAACTGTTCACTTGTTAAAAAAAATATTTTCAAAGAATGAAAGATAAAGAATTCTATGATACTTCTATTTCTGTGGCCAACTAAAGTGAGATATAAAACAAATATGTAATTAAAAGTACCTCAAGAATTTGATTGTACACTAGTATTGAATGGATAAAAATCAATTTTGTGGTGTACTTAAAAAGACCCTTTTAAAATAAGGAGGAGTGACTAATTTAATAAATATTATTGTCATCCGAAAACTGCAAGAATAAAATTAGAAAAAATAATGAAAATATATCCATGACGTTGGGGAATAAAACTACATATTCACATTGTGAGGCAGAGGGATGGAGGGAGTAAAGAAAATTTTAAAGTCTTGTTGTCTACATTGATTCAAGAAAACAAGAGAGCTATCAATAACTGAAAAATTACAGGGGAATCCAAACATACATAAAGGTTAAGTAAGTTATGTAAAAACACAGAATCAAAAACAGACATGTTTCAGATCAATGAATGAAAACTGTATCTTTTCTTAAAATACGAAAGAAATGCACTGAATATAAAATGAGACACTAAATCTTAATAGTAAATACAAAAAATGCAAATCAATTAAATTTAGTAATTTAACCTGCAGTTGTTGGCAAAGACACTTATATTTAGCCTGTCCGGGCAGCCTCTTCAAAATGTAGCAGCCTCAACATAATCTGTGGCCATTGAAGGTTATACCTGCAAGTGTTCCAAGATAATCAGAGGGCAGCCACACTGCCTTTTAGACCTACCCTGGGAGGTACCATAGTCTTACTATTGTCATACTAACAGGCTTGCCTAAATTCAAAGGAAGGGACTAGAGATGGCAACTTGCAATTGGAGACGTGCCTATTACTTCACAAAAAGAACTAATGGAATATTATGCAGCTTTAAAAAAGATGGAGACTTTACCTCTTTCATGTTTACATGGATGGAGCTGGAATATATTCTTCTTAGCAAAGTATCTCAAGGATGGAAGAAAAAGTATCTAATGTACTCAGCCCTAATATGAAACCAAGTTATAGTTTTCATATACACTATAACCCAATTATAGTCTAAGAATATGGGGAAAGGGGAGAGGGAAGGGAGGGGAAGGGATAGGATGGGTGGAGGGAGCGTGATTGGTGGGACCACACCTACGATGCATCTTACAAGGGTACATGTGAAATTTACTAAATGTAGAGTACAAATGTCTTAACACAATAACTAAGAAAATGCTGTTAAGGCTATGTTAACCTGTTTGATAAAAATATTTCAAATTGAATATAAAACCAGCACATTGTACCCCACTATTGCATTAATGTACACAGCTATGATTTAATTTAAAAAAAAAAAAGAGAGAGAGAGAGAGGGCAGAGCTTGTGGCTCAAAGGAGTAGGGCCCTGGCCCCATATGCTGGAGGTGGAGGGTTCAAACCCAGCCCCAGCCAAAAGAAAGAGAGAGAGAAAAAAAAAAGAACAAAAAGAACTAATGATGTTGGAGATATTATTATGGTCATCTTTGGAAAATAAAGATGCTAGCCTGCCTTCTAACTAGAATAATTTATTTTCCTCCCATCACGAAATGTATCAGTACCTGTCCCCTAAACTCCTAAGCACCAGCCTATTATGACATCAATTCTTCAAAGTCTAGGATCTATTCAGGTAAATCAAGTTCAACTACTGGTGAGGCTCCTCAGGTCTCATACCTTATTTAGCGTTCCCTGAATACAATTTTTCTCAATTTGATAATTTGTGAACTAAAGTGACAAGTTATCAACCCCCACCCCACTCTTGCCCCTACGAGGGATTAAATGACAGGACAGGCACAGAATAGCTTATAGAGACACTCCCATTGTAAAAGGGGGTGTGCTTAACCATTATTGGTCCACAGAAGTTTTAGAATCCAGCCATGCATGCGTTACCAGTTTATCATTTAGGACAAAATCCTTGTGACCTGAGAGTTCCCACTGGGTCTAGGCTCCATCCGCGAGTTCTTCATTTTGCTCTCTGAGACAGCCTTCTTCTTCCATACAAATGGCCATTGTTGGCAACTCAGTATTTTTCTTTACCTCCTTTCTACCTTTATTCTTTAAAGGAATCTGAAAAGCTGCTTTATTTTTTACTTCCTCTCACTTTCCAATTCAATACCATAGAATTTCTTTTAAAAGGGTTGCATAGGGTGATGCCTATGGCTCAAGGGAGTAGGGCACCAGTTTCATATGCCAGAGGTGGCTGGTTCAAACCCAGCCCCGGCCAAAAACAGCAAAAAAATAAATAAATAAGATAAAACAAATAAAAAGGTTGCATATTTTCTGGGCATCAAGTTATAATCTAATCTGTTAAAGAAAAAACATCCACAAGAACCTTTCACTGGGTGGTCCCTTTGATTCTACAATGGCACAAGGCCTTTCAAAATTCTTAGGGATCCTATTTTGTTTAACCTGGATGGCCATGGAACATGCCATTTTGTGTGGTGTTAAAGAATCTATGAAGGCTTTTGAGATCTTAATAAATGGTTTTAAGTTTATCCCTTTAGTTATATCTCTACCATGAGACATTTTCTTGACAGTGAGCTAGAGTTGATCTAAGACTTATGGACATTTCTTACTATATGCATCTTCGAGAGGAGGTGAGGAATGAGAAATATTCAGCAAATCTAGTATTATTCTTTATATTTACACTAAATTTATCCTCTCCAATTTTGTATTTGGCAGCTACACAATGACAGGCTGCACATTTGAAACCTTCTGTGCAAATCCTGTTAGCTAGATCATCAAGTTCATTAATACAGTTCATAATATAGTTCATTTTCTACATTGCTATAGTTATCAGTTTTATATTGTCTGCATCTGTATATAAAGTGTCCTTTCCTCTAGCCTCCAATAGCATATTCTTCAGTTTCCTTTAAGTCCCATCTGCAGTTTCATCAGATTCTTTAAGCTTTTGCTAACACTCTCTCTGATGTTCTTCAGGTTTTTGCTAATGGTCTTTTCACTGCCCATACAGCTTCTGCCAACAAATACCAACACCACCACAAAGTATTTCCGGATTTGCAAAGGGAGCATCCCATTCCTGGTACCACAATCTATTCTGGGCGTCTACTTATGTTTAGCAAATTACATCAAAAGTTAGTATCTTAAAATGTCTATTGTAGCATGGTCACAGACTCTGAGCCACCAATTCAGCATAGGCACAGTGTGGTAGCATCTCTCTGTTCTTTGTTAATACCACTCAGCTGGAAGGAGTCAGAGATTGGCAATGACTGGCCAGCTGGGGTAAGACTCATCTCCAGACTTCCTTATTTACCAGTCTTGTAGTTGATGGTTGATACCTATCTCTGGAGATCTCAGCTGATAATCTATCGCCTGTCCCTCGCCTTTTAATCTGGCTTGAGTATCCTAACAGGACAGTAGCCTTAGATTTTCTCACATGGCACTCAGAGATCCAAAGTATTGCAAGTGAAATCAGATTAACATTCAGTTCCCCTTTATGATCTAATTGCATGACATCAAAAAATCACTTATTTTGTTAAGAAATCTGAATGTGGACTTGGTAAGGCTGTTGCATCTCTTTCCATATGACTTCATCAAAGGCAGCTTGACCAGGAACCAGCTTATCCACTTTAAAGATGATTCACTCACATAGCTGATAAATTGGTACTGGCTACAGCCTGGGAACTCAGGTAGGGTGCAGGGAGGGAAGTTGGTGAGTGAGGATAGAGGGAAGGGAGGTCTTGTATTCTCTCCATGTGAACCTGTCTATATTCAACTTGGATTTGCACAAGGTGTGGTGATTCGGTTCCATGGAAAGCTATCTAGATAGAATAAAATGGAAACTAGTTTATCTTCAATGACCCAGCTTGAAAAGTCACATAGCATCACTTTTGCAATATTTGTAAGACAAACTTGACCCATGAGGAAGACACAGACACTGCCGCACAATGAGAAGGGTGTCTAAATTGCATTGAAAGAAGAGAACAGATGACAGGAAGTAGTATTTTAGCTATATTTTAAAAATATAATATGCCAAACTGCTCTATTATTCTACCTTTGTGGTGGAAAAAAAAAGAATATGCACAATATAAAAGAGAAACAAACATAAACATATGTATATACACATATATAGGCAATCATCTGTTATGAAATTGAGATTTTACATTTGATAACTATCTAAATTTTGGAGAGCTCAATGTTTGTTTTATGGCCAGTTTGAGCTTACGGTAACAAGTAAGCTTAGGGAAGTTTATTTTCATTATGGTTGTTTCTTCAGGCTCTGACTTCAGGAATGGAAAATTTTGATTTTATTTTTTGCAAAATCAACAGGTTTCATACTCCCATAAAATCTCTTGTATTAATAAGTGAAAATTATCTTCTTATGCCCAAGTAGAAATAAATATGCCAACTAACTGATCTCTGTGATTGTAAAAGTCTGTTACTAATTATAATATTGAGAGATATTTCATTTCATGAATTGACTTTAAAACAAATTCAACTTTAAACAATTAGACTTATTAATTCATGTAAATGATAATAAAACAAAGGATTCACAGAATGGGAAAAAAATATTGCACAGCTAGGTTTTTATCTCATGCAAAATTATAATTTATGCCAATAATTTGTAGAAGAAAATCATTATCAGATTATAATCATTCCATTAAAAATGCATGTAATTATCCTAGTAGGCCACATTAATATATATGGTGCTTTTATACATTTGGTACTAGAAAACATAAGTATGAAATTTAATGTCACATTTAAAAGGGACACTAACCAAAAATTAAACTCTGGATATATTTAAACTCATCATGTAATTTGGAACAGGTACTTAAGAAGTTAAGCTTCTCAATATGTCTACATTATGTAAGACTCTTACTAGGCAGACAATTGATAGATAAGAAAAATATCGAATCCTGATATGCAACAAGGCTCTTTATTTTTATCTTGCTGAAATAAGATGAATAACAGAGAAATTATAATTCAAAGAAAATTTAAATATCATTTTTGGTTTGTTTGTTTTTTGAAACAAAGTCTCACTTTCTTGCCCCCTGGTAGAGTGGTGTGGCATCATAGCTCACAGCAGCCTCAAACGCTTGGGCTCAAAAGATCCTCTTGCCTCAGCCTCTCAAGTAGCTGAGACTACATGTGCCCAATACAACACTCAGGTATTTTTTAGAGACATGGTCTTCTCTTCCTCAGGATGGTCTCAAACTCATGAGCTCAAGCAATCCACCAACCTTGGCCTCCCAGAGTGCTGAGATTAAAGGCCTGAGCCACCATGCCTACCCTAAAAGTCTGTTTTTAAAAACACCATTTTCCATATCCTTCTTTGTTTTGAAATACTTGCTGAACAATTCAAACAATAGCCACATAAGAAATGCCACATATAATAAGCTGATTAGGTTTCAACTAATTTCTAGAGAAAGAGATCAGTGGAGGTAGCTCTATATTGTCACTTACATATGTCCAAGTCACACCTCCCAGAAGTCCCTGGGTCACCTTGGGTTAGGGTTGGCCACAACAGAAATTTTTGCAAGATTGAGGGTGCAAGAGAGGAATGAGCCACTTCATTTTGAAGGTTCTTATAATGCTCTGAGCTTCACTAGAGTTTACATAAGTGGCCAATTTATTGGTTTACCCTTTGGGTCTGCAGCTACTCCCCCAAACTTTGCTGTTTCAGCTTTTCTAAATTGTGGGTCAGACACACGTGCAGCTCAATAGGAATCAGTGCTGGCAATTTCTCAGGACCAGCATTCTTAAGGTTGGAGGCGGATCCAGACATACACATATGGTCCAACTGAGTCACTAATTCTGGTGAGTTCAGGACTCCAGTTTTTTTCCTGCAAAATGAAAGACTATCAGTAATACAGAATCTCAGAAGAAGTAACATTTGAAGTGGGTTTTGAATAAGAGATAATGTTTTCTCATATACATATAGATAGTAATATAAAAGAATAGGGACACAGAAGAATACATAATGTTCAAGAATTTGTGACCAGCTAGATATTATTGAGGACATTCGTATTTGTGCTTTAGATAGATAATTCTGAATTCAGTGGAGATAATGAACTGAAAATAAGAATTTGAGAATCGGTTACTGGTTTGAAAGCTCTGTCTTCAGCTCTTTAGGAAGGAAATTTTTTTTATACTATGAGCTTGCGATTCCTACAGGACATTGAAATCAAGATATCTTGTAAAGTGATCTAGGTATAAAGATAAGTTGAGAGGTACCATTGATTAAAACTGGTTGGCCACTACCAGTTTGGGAATCACAAGTTAGAATACAGAATGTGAATGACTTGTTATATATAATCTTACTCACAATTTATTTCTAAGCCCAAAGTGAATTATAAGTTAATATTTAAATTAATCTCCAAATAAAGTTAAAATACAAAATATAAAGTTATCTGAATAACTACCTTCTTTAGCAGTGAAAGTAAAATGTTTTCCCTGAGATTCTATCTTTAGATAACCCTGAGGTCCTAGATTGCTTTTAGTTCTCTAAGATTAAGTTCTTAATGTCTCATAGATTTCTACTGTGATTATAACTATTCTATTCTCCAGGCTAGTGAAAGAAAAATACAGTCAAATACCTTAGGGATGTGATCTAATCACAGCTGAAACATAGCATCAAACCATTTCTCAGAGACCAATATTAGCTCAATATACACAGGTTATTATTTCACTGGAAAGGGCTTTTTACAGGAAAACTAAGGGTAGATTTAATTTTAACACAAGTATGTTATCCTCTTTGAAACATACTTTCAAATATACCTTTTATTGTCTAACTTTTTTTAAAAAGTACCATTAAAAAAGAAATATAATTTGAAGTATTGATCAATTTGAGCCTAAGAAATATTTCAGAGAACTAATTCTTTACCAAAATAAAGCAAAATAAATTTTTATACCAAGTCTAATGAAAAAGATGAAAATCACCTAACCATACATATTGATATTTTGGCAAAAAGAAGTAAATGTGGCATTTGAGAGATTTATGAAAGTTGTAAGAATACTTCTTACAATTTCTGAGAATATTAAGTTGTCAAGCACTGAAATATTGACACCATTTGTGGAAACATCTCCAGAATACATAATAAATAGATTAATGTACATGTTTCTACTTATAAATACATGATGGGGAAAAAAATAGTATTTCCAGATGCCATGCAGGATAGAACAAACAATCAAGAAATGTCTCAAGATAAATTATAGATGTGAAGACATATTCTTATGTTAAAATAATTAATATTTTTGTCATATCACAATATTATAAAAACTAATTTTAAAAATTAAGATAATTTGAGAGGGGAACAATTTAAACAAAGATTTCACAGTCTAAATCAGGGGTCCTCAAACTACGGCCTGCGGGCCACATGTGTTGGTGTGAATTGTATTTGTTCCCGTTTTGTTTTTTTTACTTCAAAATAAGATATGTGCAGTGTGCATAGGAAATTGTTCATAGTTTTTTTTTTTGTTTTTTTTTTTAAGCTATAGTCCGGCCCGCCAATGGTCTGAGGGACAGTGAATTGGCCTCCTAAAAAGTTTGAGGACGCCTGGTCTAAATGAAGCAATTTTGAAATTTTATTTAGAGGGTAACCTGAAACTCTTTATTAGTCTTGCAAATATTCTTTCAGTATAAAATCAGACAAGAAAAGACTAAGGCACGGAATCATTAGCGATTTTTTAATTGAGTATTATTTCATATCTGTGAACATACTACTTTCTTTAGCCAAGATGATATATAAGGGAAAATACACTGTGATTCTCCTCAAAATACTTTCATTGTGTTGATCAAAAACCTTACTTACTAAGCTATGTCTTGTAATTGCAGCATAAAGTTACCTGGAAAATTCTCCTCTGTAGAAAATAAATATAAAACTGAACCAAATTGTTCAAAAAAGGCTATTCAGGCACTGACAATAAAAAATAATAATAACTGATACATTTACAAATGTTTTCTGAAAAACATTTTATTTCATTAAGCAAAAATGGTGGAAGTTTGTCCTTCTCTTATTTGAGTCTAGGCAAATGAGGGACTCAAAACTTTTTCAAAATAATGAAGAAGAAAGAGTCACTTCAAAGTATAATCTAAAATGTAAGATTTTTAACCAAAGATCATTAGAAAATCAAAAACAAATTTTTATGGAAATGTTACCTGTAATCATCCTGTTAAAGACAAATACCTGATAGATTCTGACTCAATGTGGGCACATAGGTTGTACTGAGCAGATAAATACTTCAAATAAACTATTTTAAATCTTTAAATAATTAAAGGAAAAATATTTTTTAAAACTAATGGAAACATACTTGAATAATTAAATGATATTCTGGAAGTGAAATGTATGATAATTAAAATTAAAATTAAAATTTCATTAAGTATATTAAATAGCATTTGGAGATGACAGCAGAAAAGAATCATTGAATTTGAAAATACATTATTGGTAATAACTTAGTCCAAAATTAAAAGGAAACAAAAATTGCAGGAAACATAAATGGAGCCTCAGAGAATCATGGACCAATATTATTCATTCCCACATATGGATACTTTTCCCAGAAATAAGAGAAAGCAATAAAGAAGCAGAAAACAAAATGGAATATATAATGGATGAAAAATTCCAAAATTGGGTCAAAAAATTCCAAACTTTAAATTAGAGCTTAATTTCAAAAGAAAATCTGAAAAGTAGCAAGCAGCAAGAAAGAAATGGTACCACACACACAAGGAGTGACACTTTGTTAATGGTTGATTTGCAACAAGAAACAGTAGAGAACAGAAGGTAATAGAATGACAAGTTCAAAGTGAAACCCACATGGTGTAATGGCTGACAAGTAGAAAGTGAAACACAACACAAACTGCCAACCAAGAATTCTATAATCAGCAAATTTATCTTTTAAAAACGAAGGTAAAATAAAGATAATCCTAAGTTTTTAAAAAATAATAAAAATTAAATTGAGAAGGTGTATCTAGAATACCTTTTCTATAAAAAACTAAGGAAACCGGGAGGCACCTGTGGCTCAAAAGAGTAGGGCGCCAGCCCCATATGCCGGAGGTGGCAGGTTCAAACCCAGCCCTGGCCAAAAACTGCAAAAAAATAAATAAATAAATAAATAATAATAATAATAATAATAACTAAGGAAACCTCTTTAAGCTGAAAGGAAATGACTAGATCGTAACTCAGCTGGGCAGAAAGAATTTAAGAACACATAAAATATTACCATATATTATTTTCTCTGTCTCTTGATGTATTGAATACTATATCACTATTTAAAGCAAAAAGATACTAGCAGAGCAAAAATAACAAGGGATAAGTTTTTTGTTTGTTTGTTTTTGTTTTTGTTTGAGACAGCGTTTCACTTTGTCTCCCTCGGTAGAGTGCTGTAGTGTCATAGCTCACAGTAACCTCAAACTCCTGGGCTTAAGCAATTCTCTTGTCCCAGCCTCTGGAGTAGCAGGGACTACAGATGCCTCCCACACAATGCCTGGCTATTTTTTAGTGGCGAGGTCTCACTCTGGCTCAAGGTTGTCTCAAACCTATGAGCTCAGGCAATCCATCTGCCTTGGCCTCCCAAGTGCTGGGTTTACAGGTCTGAGCCACTGTGCTTGGCCTGGGGATCACAGGTTTCTATATTTTCTAACTAAAATATGTTATGATAGGTTAAAATCAAGGGTTACTAGTAAAAACCTAAGATTAGAAAAAAAGGTAAGGAAATCTGCTTCCACAGGGCTATTCACCCACTGGAATGGAGAGTCTAGCCAATAAAATAATCAAAGAAAAATATAAAATGTTTTAAAAATATAAATCTCTCCAGACTTAGCCCTCCACTTTATGTATGTACATGTAACACAATCAACTTGTACCATCTAATTCTCTTAAAACAAAAGAAAGGGGAAGAGTACAAATCTCATAAAGTACTTATATCTAAAATATATTAAAAATTCTTATGAAATAATGACAACTCAATAAACAAATTGGAAAACAATTTAATAGGCATATCACTAAAAAAGATGTTCCAAAGGCACAAGAGTATGTAAAAAGATGCACAAACGCATTAGTCATCGGAGAAATGGAAATTAAATCAACAATATGATGTCCCTGCATGCCCACCCTGATAGCTAAATAAGAAGACTGATTTTGCCAGGTGCAAGGAGGCTATGAAAAAGCTGGATCTCTCAAGCATTACTACTGAAAATATAAAATGACCCAGAAACTTTGGAAAATATTTTGGCATTAGAAAATAATTTGGCACTGTGGGTATGTGTGTGTGTGTGAATGTTTAAAGCAAAACATACACTTACCATAAAACCAGGCAATTGCACTCCACGGACTATATCCCAGAGAAGTGAAAACATGTGTCCACAGAAACACCTGTACGTGAAGGCTGATAATATCAATATTCTCAATAGCCCTAAGTTGTAATAAACAATGTGCCAGGAAATGAGTAAAATAAGATGTATACATGACTCACAAGAAATTTTGAACTATGTAGCAATACACACACACAACCATGGATGATTCTCTAAAAATGTTAAGGAAAAGAAGCCAGACACAAAAGATTACATGTGTACAGTTCCAAAATTTCTAGTAAAGGAAAAAATGTAGTACTCACTCCGACACAGACACACATGCATACAGGATTACAATTGCCTGAGGCTTGGGCTAAGAGCAGTGACTGACTTCAAATAGGCGTAAAGGGATTTGGAGGTGAGCGATCTATCAGAAAACTGGTTTTTGGTGAAGGGTGCAAGACTATATACATTTATTAAAACCACTGATATTTACTTTTATCACGGGTTAGTTTTATAACATGTAAGTTGTACCAAAGGTGTCAAAAAGATAAAACATATTTTTTAAAATACTACTATAAAATATGAAAATTGATATATACTGAAAATATGTGTACAAAAAATTGGTGCAGCAGTCTAGCAGCAAAAACTCAATTTGTTTAGAAGGCAGATATCTCAAGTGCCAAACTTCAAAATAATAATAACTGTATGCTATCTTCTAGCTTATGTAGTTTGTATGACATCCTGAATATTAGTGGAACTCCCCAAAGCCAAAATAAGCTTGTATCCTCAGAACTGGGGTGAAATAATGAACACAAATCACCTACTTTGCCTTATAACTACTTACATGACTAACTGCATTTATGAAAGATACCTAATTTGGGGGACCAGGAAAAGAAGAAAGGATAAAGAATATTCTACAATTGGAAGTAATAAAATACACACATCTGCCATGCTTAGCATTGTTAAAAATGAGATATTTCTCACATGAAAATTAAAAGGTAAAGGAATCATACTCCGTCTTATGCAAATATTTTAAAGTATTTCTCATGAATATACTTTACAACTTGTTAGACATGTTTCTATATTCAGAAATATAGTATGTTGAGCAGTAATATAACTTGATCAACATTATTTGTTAAATTTTAGCAGTTCACTGGTGAAACAATCTGGAGCTCTAGAAATATATAGGACTCTTTACAACCTTCTCCACTTCCCAACCAAAGGTGCCAAGTTTTTACAGTCAACTCTTCTGGGTTGTTATGCGTCTACATATAGCAGACCCCTCTTTGAAGAGTTTTATTACATACCCCTTTATAATTTTTACTCTTTCTGAGTTTCTGTGGACTTTAACACCTGTCATTTAAATTTGTTAATTGCCCACTAACATGTAACCTATAACTGACGACTTCAGAGACTCTTCCATGAGAAGAAAAAAAGGCAAATTATTAGTGTATGGAGTGTATGACTTTCAATTTGCTTCCTTTTAGTTTATTCATACAGAACATCTTGCTAAGTGTCTGCTATGCTCCAGATGCCAGAAGTTTCTCTGGAGCAACACTGACACTCAAGGATAAGTGGCCCTGGGGTAAATGCATAGCTGAATCTAAAATACACTCCATCTGTATACTTTTTGTCAAAATAACATTAGTAATTAATGAAATACATAAGAGTTTTACTTAAAAATATATGAAACTACATCTAATCAAATTGAATGCCATGTGGTGTTAACATTTACACTATTGCTGTAAATTTAATTCGCTCTTAAAGGAATAAAAAGAAGCAAAAATGAACACAAATATACATATCTTTGAAGCTAAGTGAAAACATGATACATATGTTCAATTGTAGCCTTAATTGCCCACAAAAGTGAATGATGTAGATTCAATTTAATCAAAGTATTGTAATTTTCAGTGGAAAATTGTGTGGGCAGTTTTCATTACAGGCAGACATAGTTAGGCTAATGAGAGCATCAAATACGTCATTGTTGAAAACATATACATGTAGAAATGGCAGAAAGGAGGGGGAACTTCTTTGTATTCATTAGAATAGCTAAAATGATTCTTGCACTGGCTTGAAAGGATAATCACTCTGAGGTATATCTAGAAGAAATACCCCACAAAGTAACCTCAAATGAGATACCTTATCTGAATACTTTCTAAACTGGAAGGAAGTACAGTATGCAGAGCTTAACTCTACTTTGCTAATAATTTATTATTCAACTTGTATAATTTTTATTTACCATAAATTAGGCATTAAAATAAACATTACACTTCTTATCGTAGAAAACTCGTGGCAATATTGTAGTTTAAAGAAGTAGATAATATATTAAGTTTGATTAGAAATTAAGATATCAATTTTGAAATCCTATTCCAGAAGTAGATGATTGAAAAACTAGAAAAAACACAGTTGATATTTCATAGAAATATTTTGACAGCTACACACGCTATTCGTGTGAGAAGCCTAGCATAATAAATAAAATTTCAATTTTTAGAAATGACTTTCCTTTGTATATAGACGTTATGCACACTTTTTCCAAATAACTGACTTCAATGCATTTCACTTTGATCTACCGCAAAAGTTGTTAAAGCTGTTTATGATTATTGGACTGGAAAGCATAATTACTTTAGAATCCAATTTGCATTCATCAACTATATCATTAAGATCAAACTCTAACATTTGGAAATGTGGGTTTTTCAATAAAGGAAAATAAAATTTTAAAAGCATCTCTTTTCAAATATGAATTATAAAATCAAGTTTTGATCAATTTTTTTGTTTGTTTTTTATATACCAGGAAAAAACATCTAGTCAAACACCCACCACAATTCGGAATCTGTTTCAAAAGACCCTTGGCAATAGGTCAGTTTGAGTATATCTAAATATCTATGACAAAGAGCTAATTCCTTTAGTGATTTAAATCAAAGAACATTGGATATTTTTGTAATACAGGTTTAACTAGTTTGAAATGAAATCTTCGATCTGTACTTTGCTATATTCAGAAAGAATAAATCTTATTTTTCCTAATTACAGCCCTGCCAATATGTAGACAGCTACATCTTTTCAACATCTTCTTTCTTCTCCCAACTAAACAATTGTCAGATTTATAACTTCTTATAGGACATGAATAATAGTCACTTCACAATGCAGTGACCTTGTTTTGGATAGACTTTGTTTTTATCAATCGTCTCTGCTCCATTTTTTAAAGAAAGTCTTCTAAAGTAAAATATTGCCTGTCTAGAAGACCCAGTAAAGAATCTCACCACATGTAATTAACCATCTATAAAGACAGAGAAAAATACTCATGGGAACCCTTATAAAATATAATAAAGGAGTGAGAATAGAGCTTAGAAAGCCATAATATAGCATTCATTTCAAGAATAGTATAGTAAGTTTCAAAAAATTAGAAATATTTAGCATTCAGATGATACTTCCAAGAAAGGAGATTAAAAAGGCAAATGAGATTATTGGGAGGAATAAAAGGCAACAAAAAGAGATCTTTATAAAAGAAGGGTAAT
Organism: Perodicticus potto; assembly: GCA_963574655.1. Lineage (NCBI taxonomy): Eukaryota > Metazoa > Chordata > Mammalia > Primates > Lorisidae > Perodicticus > Perodicticus potto. The sequence goes on along the minus strand of CAUYRH010127876.1, from coordinate 12,902 downwards.
TTTTTAAAAATTTCCACAAAAACAGGATTAAGCAAATAATGGATTGAAAGGACACTCTGAACCTAAGTCAGCTGTGTGAAAATCTCAAATGGCAAGGGCAAAAGAAAGGCATTGTGAAAAAAAGTGAAGTATAGGGAAAACATACAAAGAGTGGCAGTCAGTAAACAAAGAGACAATTACAGTTCTTGAAAAGAAACCCTTACGTGTAAAACAGAAGCTATGATTTATGAGCAAGAATGTGAAACACTGTTTTTTTTTTTCTGCTCTGAAGAGAGACTTTAATAGATAGACTGATAAGAAAAGATTTCCATTTGTAAATAAGTTCTAACATAACCTTTAAATTACAAGACATAAAAGAAAAGCTTATAATCATTATCACAGCAAAAGCAAACAACAAACATAAAATAGAGGTGACTTCAATATAAACCCAAATGATCTCAGACACAAGATCTATTCTATTTAAGAAGTTGGCAGAAAGATCCCTGCAGAAAAGTGACACAGAAAAATTATAGTTTATGTATTTTAATGAAGAAATTATTTGGACTGTGATAAATAATAAAATAAAATAAAACAATACAAAATTTCAAAAGCAGGATAAGATAATACTCTGGTTGTAAGCAGATATACTATTGAAAATAAAAACAATTAGTGATTTTAACTGGAGTTATTTATTTTAATACACATTCTGAAGAAGTCTGCAATATTTAAAATAATGGTATCAAATGTATTGCTAGGGCTGACGTACCAAATATCACATACTGAGTGGCTTAAACAACAGATAAACAACAGATAACAACTTGTTATCTCACAGTTACAGTGTCTAGAAATCGAAGATCAAGATGTTGGCAGCATTTCTTTTGAGGCCTCTTTCCTTGGCTCATAGATGGCCTTTTTTTCACTATGTGCTTGTGTTTAGGAAAAACCCAAACTGGCTTTGAGTTGGGGTTCCCATTACCCACATTGTGGACTCTATTAATTTCCTAAAGCAGCTTACAGAACTCAGGGGAACATGTTTACCAGTCATAATAAAAAGTATTTCAAAAGATACACAGGAAGAGAGGTTGGTGCAAGGCATGTGAGAAGGGAGGTGGAGGTTCCGTGCCCTCCCTGGTATGACATTATCCAGAAACCTCCATGAATTCAGCTCTCTGAACCCCGTCATTGGGATTTTATGGGCTTGATTATATGATTGAGGACTATGTAGAAGCGTGGATAGATAAAAAAGGTATGATCTCATATTAGCAGAGTAGGTGGGAAAACCCAGTAAGTCCTGTATATTCAGATTCTTTGTGGCCCCTTTGAGGCCTTCCATATTCCAGGATATGGGGCAGGACTCTCTTTGGAATAAAGGTCTTAGGATCCACAATCAGATTAGTCTTGCCCTGGACAGATGTAAGGAGGGTGGAAGAAGTTTCTTGAGGCATAAAGCACCCCAACATTATATATTATAATAAGGGCTATGTGATTTATGAGACAGAACTGTGAGCAAAAGCCACAGTTAAATATGTATAGATCATAATAATGCACTTCGCATGGTTTTATGGTTTTCCCTCCAGAAATGGAAGAATGGAGCCATGCTAACACCAATCAAAGCACACCAGCGGTAGGTGCATAGCAGACATGTGCTATTCTCAGACAAGGAAAATAATCAGGAATACATTGAATCATTACATAATTCTGGGAAAGGACATAATGACTTTAACTGTGTATGTCCTATTAAGACAAAATACACGAGGAAAAACATGATAGAACTACAACAAGAAAAAGACAAATTCACTCTTAAAGTCAGTACGCTAGCACTTCTCTTTTAGCCTTTGACAATTCAAGCAGGCAAACAATTGACTAAGGATGTAGTTGGCTTGGGCAACACTATTAGTCAACATAACCTAATTGGCAATTTTGGAATAATTTACGTAACAGTGGCAGAATATGTATTATTTTAAAAATCTCATGGTGCATTCACCAAGAGAGATCACATTCTGGGCCATAAGGCATACCTCAAATTTAAAAGAAGAGAATTTTCTACGGTGTGAATGCTGTGTCCCCCACAATTCATATTTTGAAATACTAAATACAAGGGGAGAGTGTGGAGAGGTGGGGCCTTTGGGGAGTTATTAGATCATGAGTACAGAGCTCTTATGAATGGAATTAGTTCCCTTTTATAAAAGAAACAATAAAGATTCTTCACATTTCCAGTCCAATGTAGGGAGAAAGCACCCACTATGAGAAGAACATAAAGATGTTCTCACCAGACATAAACTAACCAGTGCCTTGACCTTGGACTTCTCAGCCTCCAGAATTGTGAGAGATAAATGTTTGCTGGTTATAAATCATCAAGTCTATGACTCTTTGTAACACTAGCCTGAATGGATAAAGAAAGAAGTCTTTAAAATATATCCTCAGATCACAATAAAATTAATCTAGAAATCAGTAATAGAAAGTTAGGTAGAAAATTCTAAAATAGTTGGAAAAACTTTTTTTAAAGCTTTGAAAAAAAATGAGTCAAAAACAAGTTTAGGAGGCATTTAAAAATGTTAACTACATGAAAATGAAATATAACAAATTTAAACATGAGAAATGCATTCAGGTCACTACTAAGAGAAAAATTTACAGCATTGAATGAAGATATGAGAAAAATGGTCTAAATTAATGAATAAGTATCATCCTTTGTAAACTAGAAAAAGAAGAGAAAATGAAGTCTAAAGCAAGGAAGAAGCCAATAAAAATCAGAAAAGAAAGCAATGAAATAGAAAAAAAGGAAATTAATAGACAAAATAAAACCAAAAGCTGGTTTTATGAAGAGGAAATTGACAAATTTCTAGCAAAGAAAAATTACATGCTCCCTCCAAATTCATATGTTGAAGACCAAACTAGCAATGTGACTTAATTTGGAAATAGGGCCTTTAAGAATGTAATTAAACTTAAGCAATTAAAGAAGAAACAGGCCTTAATTATACAGGTTTTGCTTCTTTGTCTGTGTGCAGTGCAAAGCTCATGTGCACAGAGAAAAGCCAAGGCAATATGGCAGCCACGTGCAATACAGGAAGAGAGACCTCACCAGAAACCAAATGGAATTTGAAGTTAAAAACAATGCCTTCAAAATCCTTAGGTATAAATCTAACAAACTATGTACAACATAGAAACAGAAAACTACAAAACTCTGAAGAAAGAACTCAATGTTCATGGATTGGAAGACTCAGGACTGTACAAATATCAATTTTTACTAATTTGACCTAGAGAATAAACACAATCTCAATAAAAATATCAGGAATCTATTTTGTAGATATTTACCTGTTAATTCTGAAGCTTGTATGGAAGGACAAAACACCTAGAACACACATAATTTTGAATAGCCTAATCTCAGACGTGATATTACCTTTCTTTCGTCATATTCCTTTTGTTAGAACCCAGACAGTAGCTCCAGTCCACACTCATGAAGAGTAGATTACAAAAGGTTTGAATAGCAGAAAGTAAATAATAATATTTACTTGAATAGCAGAAAGTAATAATAAGGAGTCATTTTATAAAGGGATTATTATAATGTTTTTTCTCTATTATAAAACTACAAATCACTACTGTGTGAAATCCATTGCTATTTTTTGATGTGAAAAATCAGTTTGCATAGTTGACTGTCAAAATTCTGAATAACCTCCAGGCAATCATTCATCTTCATATTGACCATTAAAAACAGCAGCCATCTGTCATTAACTAAATTTAAAAAGATACTGTACTTTCATAAAGAGACATAGTTGGTAACTTTTCCTTTAAAAATGCAGAGAGATGCTTAAATATTAAGGAAAATGTAGTCCTTAAAGGAACTGATTTAGTGGGGCAAACAATATATCTTTTTCATGAAACTTTCATTAATTTTCGATATTGGATAGCAATATAGTCAAATTGGAGGGCCCTAACTAGAAACCAAAGTCCCTAGAGATCTCTACTAATTGCAATCCTAAGGCAAAATCGTTAACGCAAACTTCCTTAATTAGATGTATTCCCCAAGTTGGAGGCAGAATACTCAACAACTCCCTTGACTGTGGAAGATATCTTGCATTGATTGCTTTCTCTTTCACACTTAGTCAATGAAGTAGGACTCCAGTTCAATCAAAGGCATTTATTTCTCAGTACTTTTAAGTGTTCTGATAAACTGAAATTAGAATAATTTAATTGTCCATCAAGAATTATTATTTTCAAAATACAGTGATATTTCCATTGATTAGTATAACCCTAATTGTTTTTCTGTGCTCAAACAAGAGCCTCTAATCATTCAAGGGAAATATGAAATTGAGCACTGTAATTTTGTTAATATAACAGTGCAGGAAGGTGGAGAAAAATAAATGTATATGCCCATGTTTTAAAATGATAGTATTTCTATAACATACACTATTTTATGTAATCTCCAAATTTGAAGGCACAATAATTCAAAATCAAAATGGCTTATGATTCTGTTTCGTACCTTGGACACTGAACTGGAGCCAAATTTGAAGTTCCTGGCAACCAGTGCCCAGAAGTAGCAGAATGGTTATCTTCTGAGATGACAGAGTAAACAGACCTGCAACAGAGCCATTCATTTGTAGAGATGCAATAGCTTTTATCACAAGGGTTTTCCCTAAAGAAACACTTGTGACTTCTCAACACGTAATATAATTTTGTATTTTTCCTCTCTGCCTTTGTACTTATCTTCATATTTACCGTATACAAATTCATTGGGTGTATTCTTACTTATGCTTGCTTATTGTTGGTTGGCTCCACTTCTCCTCCACATTCTAATGTTTAATCCTGGTGAAAGAAGCTCCACTAGCTTCTGAAAAGTTTTTTCCCCTCTTTGTCTCTTAAGCTAACTTGAGCAAGATTAACAATTCAAGTCGTGATTTCACAAGGAGAAACTTGGGGCAATAACCTCAGCTTTTGCTCAGTCTCAGGTACGCACCTTCCATAGAGATAGCATGTTTTTGCTGTGAGCCTTCACATTGTATCTTTTACATTGGGAGCCCTGAAGAGATTCAGCACTATTACAGGTTTTAAGTCTATTTAATTCTTGGGATCAATATTGAAAAGGCCAATTTTCTGCAGATTAAGCATATTATTTAACATCAGTTTATCTGTGATAAAGGTGGTGGCTACATCCTCTGTCTATTTAATATTTTTGTTTTATGTCTTATTAGAAACTCATATGGAGAAAAGGAGGGGTATTATATATTACACTAACAACCCCCCCATAATGCTTATAAATATTAATACTTATTTTTATAAGCATTTTAAAAGAGTTGAAATTAGAAAGGGTAAAAAATACAACTTATTATTGGTTTGAAGAATATAATAATAATTTTTTAAGGAATTAAGTTATTTTATATTAAATTTATAACAGAAAGACCAGAAACAAATTAATTTAGCAGATGCCTGGAAAACAGTGGATGGAAAAATAGATTCTTAAGGTTTAAAAATAAAGTTGTCTCTCAGTTCATATCAGTGGAGTAGTAGTAAATCCTAGAAACATTCATACTCAATAGAAGAATGTTCTTTTTAGGGCAGCTCCTATGGCTCAAAGGAGTAGGGTACTGGCCCCATATACTAGAGGTGGCAGGTTCAAACCCAGCCCTGTCCAAAAACTACTGGAGAAAAAAAGGAATGCTCTTTTTAACTTTTATTGTTGGAGAAGGTGATACAAATGCATTAAATTATAAAAATCGAGATAAACATATTGAAAATGAATGAACAATTATCTCCTCAGTTCAGATGGCATACTTATAGCAAATTACAAAAAATATAGTAGGGCAGAGATTCAAAAGTTGAGCCTAGGTTCAAAAGCCAGTTCTTCTTCTTCTTTTTTTGGGGGGGTGTTCAATGTAACTGAGGCTCAGCTTCCTCATTTTTATTTATTTATTTATTTTTAAAATACATGTATTTTATTGTTCTTCATTACATTATTTCCCCACCCCCACCCCTCTGTGGTAAGACAGAATTGATTTACAGAAAAGAATACAGAAAACACCAAAGCTCCTGGTAGAGGGAGAGAATTCAAGTAGGGAGAGACAAGCTCTCTCCGTTCCTCTCCCAGTCTTTCCCCGTCCCCTCCTCTAGGCCTCTAGCCTCAGGGTATATATAGGTGTATGTGTTCTTTGGCCAGGAAACAAATGAATACAGTCCCTTCCACCAGGGTCAAGGTGAATGAGTAGAATACACTCAACTTTTATGGGCATTATTTTGTTACTGGTAATAGCTGATATTTGCAAAAGACTGAATGAAGATATACCATGCATTTTCCCCCTTCCCAAAATACTGCTTATATATCTCTGTTTAAACTATTTGCCATATGTAAAAAAAAAAAAAAAAAAAAAAAAGATAAAACTCTTAGGAAATATTTTTTCATATTTTATAAACTCTTTAGAACAATAAATGATTTACTGAAATAATCATGCTGTTTTTATTATAGAACATATCAAAATAAAAGTACTTGTTTCACTCTTTTTTAGCTTATCAACACAATTATGTGATGCGAACAGCCCCACTCTGAAGAAGTTGAAAACTCACCTTTGTTGATCCCACACTGGTACTTTTTTTATGATACATTTTTTCTAAGTGGAGAATATCCTGTTTATTTTTTAGTAATAGCAAATTAACGCAATAAAAATACCCAAATATATTAGTTCTTAAGCCTTAATCCGTTTCTCTATTTAAAAATATATATATAACTTTTTCTCCACTAACACGACAGTCTAATAAAGCTATTTATTTAGCTATTTTTACAGAACTATTTGACAAAAAATAGTGTCTTGTTGCAAGCTGATAAACAGAAAGCGTCATGACTTATCCTACTATTGGTACCTACCATGGTCTACTCAGCTTTCTAGATTTGAATTACCTGTTTTGATATGTATTATATTATAAACTTTTAAATCATATTTTTCAAAAAAAATCTCCATCAGGAAAACATAATTCAAGTTAATAGCTCCTAATTTAGAGTATATGCTAAGATATGTTCTTGATAGTTTTTTATAAGTAAAACTCTAGAAAGACAAAGCACAAAGGCATTATTTTGGGTGAAAAACTGTCTGTTAAGAGAATATAGACCACTGTTATATGTTCTGCCAAACAAAACCCTTTTCTCATTTACCTGGGACAGCTGTGGTTTTGAATAATCTTTTCTTATGAGTATGACAGGTAACCTTTTCCAGTGTCTGCTCCTACCTTACTGCAGATGCTGGAAAGCTAACACTTTGTACCGTCAAATGAAGTGCCCTTACGCAAAACTTGTATTGAGAACGATTAAGGTAGCAAAATAAGATATTTTACACAAGGCTTTCATTTTCCAGTTCTAGATTTTGTTGACATAGATCTGGAGTAAGTATTCATAACAATGTCTGATCCTGAGGTTAATGGTAAGGTGATCAGCTCTGCAGCATTTCCTGGAAATCAGTGCTGAAGGCTCACTTAAGAGCCCTTTCTCCAGCTCTTGGAAAAGTTCGTGGCAAACCAGGCACAGTGGCTCACACCTATAATCCTAGCACTCTGGGAGGCCAAAGCAGGTGGATTGCTTGAACCCAGGAGTTCAAGACCAGCCTAAGCAAGAGCAAGACCCCAGCTCTACTAAAAATAGAAAAACTAGTCTGGCATTGTAGCAGGTATCTGTAGTTTCAGCTTCTTGGGAGTCTGAGGCAAGAGGATTTCTTGAGCCAAAGAGTTTGAGGTTACCATACTTTACCCAGAGCAACAGAGTGAGACTCTGTCTCAAAAAAAATTAATTCATTAATTAAAACAAAACTCACTCTATTACATAGTTGCTTTTTAAACAGAATAAGTATTTCCTAATACATGGACTAAAGTTTGAGTTAAAATAGAATTAGAATGAATAATAATGAGCAGAAAACTAGAGTGGGTGGACTTTGTTGCCTCTAGGAGGACAGTGTCCAGGATTATAACCAGGAGTCTAAGTCATATATGTCCAGAACTCACTGCACCCTACAATAGCAAGAGTTTCATTATTCATGTATTTTGTGATTCTAGGTATTTTTATGTTACAAATAGGCAATTATATATGGGTTTTCTTTTGAACGAATCAATGTTTGAAAATGTTTTATGTAAACTCAGATGTTCATGGAAAATTGTGGCCACTTGGTCAGATGATGATCTGTGGTTAGGCATTTCAGTTCTCAACGAAGACGCAGTAGCACATTGGGTACTCTCTTACAGAAGGTATAAAATTTTCCACTAAAAATGAAATAGCCTTGCTTCCAAGTCTGATGATGCTGTCTAGGACTTGCCATAAAAATACTCCTTCCAGTTGCTTCACCATGGATACCTCCAATATTATAGGTGTAATATTGTTTATATGGCAGTGTTACTTAAACACAGCCTGGACCTGACACAGCATCCTTTCTTGCTCTGGGGTCAACTCACAGCTGGGTATTGGATTTCACCTGTTGTATAGGCAAGAATTATATTTCCAGATACAGATTAAGCTGCCTCCAGGACCTAAAGCAGCGTACTGAGTATGCATTTCCTCTACCCTGGGTAAAATCTGTCCTTTAGAGGGAATATCATGGTACATCAGACAGCTGAAGCCCTAAATATTTAAATGAGTTTTCACAGGATTTACCTCTCACCCCATGAAGCACATGTTTCTTACCAAGACTTCCAACCAACTTGATACTTTCTGCTCACCTGATTTTATTAGCCTGAGGTAACTAGTACAATGGTCTGGTGTGATAAAACCACTGACATCCTGCATGATTTTCTGGTCTTTATAATAACAAGATTGGTGAATTAAATGGGGATATAATTGAAAACATGCTCCTGAATTTTTAGGTATTTAAAGGTGGCACTGAACTCTGTCCTACCCCACAAAGATTCAACATGATTTCAATTTGCTGGCCTAGCCAGGAGGGAAACTACTGATGAAAATGAGACACTCTGTTGATATCATTATAATTCTTGATGTCACTCAGGCTCACAATATTAGTCATCTTTGGAGCTACTCTGTTCCGTATCTAGTGAGTCACCGTATCTTCTAAGCTAATTCTGGAAAGTCCCCAAATGGCTCCCCTTTTCTCAGTCTTTGTTATTATTATAGTAGTTCACTCCTTATGTCTTTAATCTGTGTAGGTTAGAGTGTAGTGTAGACTGGCATTCCTGAGGATCTGCTGGCAAGAGCGTGGATTCCTGGGTTCACCCTCCATCCTCCACCCCTGCCCTGTTCTGAACACAGTACCTGTGGGACACGGCTAGGGGGTCCAGAATGCTCAGCAGTTTAAATACAGATCTATGGAAAAGAGTCTATGTGCTGGAAAGGTTCAAATGTTGAAATCATTTAAGGGTTAAGATATAGATCAGCAGGATAGAATAGGAAAGTTAAAGTTTATCCCCAAGGTATTATAATCAGTTCTTTACTTTATAATCTCATGCTAATTTCTTCTTTCTTTCCATTGTTTCCTCAATTCACTGACATTAAAAAATTTCTTTTCTTTTTTAATCTATAATTAACTTTATATGCCCCCTATATCTTCTACTACGGATTTTTCCTGGTTCAGTAAATGACGCTTGAGGTTTTTGTTTGGGGCAGCACTCCCTTGCTACAGCTTGGCTTGTGAAGCTGCTTACCTCTCTGAGTCTCATCAGTTATTTCTTTGAAAGTAACTGAGTGTAAAAGTTTACTTTTCAGACCATACCCTCACCGTTCCATCCCTAGGAGCAGAATCACAACAAGTCTGGCTTATTATATAATCATCTATTTATGTTTACGCTCTTCTCTATTCAATTTGTCCTTTTATGCCACATTCTCTCTTTAAAACATTCCCAAAAATAGTGGCTTCCCATAGATTATCAAAAGCCTAGAGACTGTAAATCCAAGCACTCCACAAGTTGTACCTGCCACTGAGCCCAGATGTCTTCACAGAAATGCCTCAGACCTGCTCAAGTATCAACCTGAGATTACAGTGGGAAATTGTGTATTGTTCTCTGGCAAAGAATGGGAACCAAAAGGTAAAATGTACATTTAAGCAGTTTTTAGCTTAATACTAAAAAGAAATATGAGGGAACTTAAATGATTTCACAGTAGAAGATACTGATTAATTACATACAGAAAGTTAAGTACTTAGAGTGATACTGTGTTTGGAACAGTGAAAAAGGTCTTCTTGTTTTCTGAAAGAGGCTGAATTGTATTAATTGAAGTATCTTTTTGCATAAATAAGTGTGAAACTTTTGCTAAAACCTTAAAATTCAAATTTCCTTTTTAGAATCTAAGAAAATAATTAACCGTGCTCTTCATAATGCCTCCAATATGAAGTGTTTTCATTCTCACCATCCTAGTCTAGAGTTTTTTAATTCAAACAAAAAGAAAAGAAAAGAAACCATCAGAACTCACAAAAATGCTGTGATGAGTGTGATAACATATTATCTACAGCCTTTGAGCCTTTTGAAGATAAGCTGTTGAATAATGTCACTACATTATTATTATAGTTAGAATATAAATACAGGTTTAGCATCTTGTCAAGATAATACAACTTTCAAAAGAATACAAAGTGAGAAATTCACATGTGCAATTTTAAAGGAAGGAAGCAAGATTCAAAAAATTAAATCAAACAAAAGATACTATGTTTTATCAATATGTACCCTTTTCGTGGATAAATTATAGAAATATGCATAATTAGATAAGTGAGTGTAAAATTTAAATTTAAGTGGTCACTTAGTGACCAATTTAAGTGGTCAGAGAGTATTCTGGCCACTCCTCCTTGACCTTAAGTGTAATAAAATTATACAATGGACTTAAATCAGTATTTAAACTGGACATTTCTGTAACATTTATTTTAAAAGTAAAAATTGGACATAATTGTTAAGTCTCTAATTTTTTAGTTAATTAAATATCATTCTTAAAATAAAAAGATAATTTCAACATTTTAGGCATTATTGTCTTTGAAGCAATTTTGCCAAGCACAAAGACCTCTAATGTCATTTGGGTTAATTCTTAAAAATATACAATTGCTTAATTACCCAAAGGCACAGAATCCATGCTACAATTTGAAAACATAAAAATGGGAAAAATAATTAGTCTCCTGAGTATAATTAATCTGTCTACTAAGCATTGGTCCAAATTGTAGTTTAGTTACTTTCTACAATACAGAAGCCAAGTTTAATTACAGTGAAACATTATGCTTCAAGCTTATGGACTTAAACTTTAAAACTAATTTCAATCTTTCTGTTTACTGTGGCCTTGGGAAAAAACATGGCATACAGAAAGGAAGTCTATACTTCCAAAATCAGACATACACAGCAAAACTTCTTTGTTTATACTTCCTTTATAAACTAGATGTATTTATAAAGAAGATGCTTAATAGACATTTAAATAAGCACTTGTAGTTTATTCTGCTTCACTTTTACTTAAAAATATCAAGCACAGAGTTACTAAGTATTAATGTAGTACAAATAACATAAAAATTAAAAATGTTCACAACATGATTTAAAGAAAAGAATATTGTTAGCAGCAGAAAAACAGATCATTCACCATCTGTTTGTCAAATGATCAATTCAAAATAAGATTTGTCCACCATATTTACTTAATTTAGTAAATTAATGTTTCTTTTAGAAATGTATAGATTTCACACCAATTCATTTTGTTTAGATAGCTTTTAAATGTTTCTTGAGTTTTCAATTTTTCTTCATAGTAGCAGTTTAGCAAATGTATTTATCAAAAGCTAAAGGCTGTAGGGAAGTTTGAATTTCCTTAAAATATATTTGCTATGGATAAAGCCTATTTTCTTAACCCATAGGCTAAATTTAAGCATCACTTTGTAGTTTACAATTTGTGTTAATATATTTTGAATCAGGGTGGGCGGAGCAAGATGGTGGCTGAATAACAGCTTCCTTGCAACTGGGCACGGTGAGACTGAGGAGAGAGGACTTCAGGCATCTCTGGCAGGCAGGATTTGCCCAGAAACTTCCCTTTGGGGACACAGGGAGACAGCATGAGACTTCTGGACACCCTGAGGAATGCAAAAGCAGCGGAGATTGGGCACGTGGTTGTGTGTGTTTCGTTCAGTCTAATACTGTCGGCAGCTGAGGGTGGGGCAACAGTGGGACTGCAGGCTGGAAAGGCCTTGCCTGTGTGCTGTTTGGGTTTCTTTTGGACTTGGCACTCAGTTGAACTGCCTTGGGAGAAGTTGGGCAAGAGTGCAGGAGTCTTTGAGCATTGTCTGGGGCCCCAGACTGGGCCACCGAGCCAGACGGAGCCACCAGTGTTTGGTTGGGGGCTGTGTGGAGCCATTGTGGGAGAACTGCCCTGGCAAGCTCCTCCCTCAGGGTCTCAGAACAAACATCGGGCAGGAGTGAGTAATCTAGTGACTGAACAGCTTAAAGGCAGGGACTGAGATGCCTCACAGCCTTAGCCCTCAGGGGCATAGGGTGAGACCGGTTTTGGCACACTGGGTAAGTGGATAGCCACTTAAGGAGTGATCACAGCCACAAGCACTTTCCTGGGAAAGCTTCTGCTTAGCACAAGTTAGCAATTTAAAGTGTCTTCTAAGCAGGCTGAGGAGGATTCAAGCTCCCCACCCTGAGGAGTTTGAGAAATCATTAGAGACACAGGTCACTCCCTACAAAGATCCAGTAACAACAGAGTGATTCTGCCAGGGTCTGATCTGGGAGAGACACCTCCCCAACTCTGAGGACAGTCACAGGCAACAGTCAAAAATAATCATGAGGCGAATCAACAGAAAAACTCTGGTAATATGAATAATCAGAGTAGATTAACTCCCCCAAGGAATGACAAGGTAGATACAGCACAAGATCCCTTGCATAAGCAAATGGCTGAGATGTCAGAAATCAAATTCAGAGTCTGGATAGCAAATAAGATCAGTGGAATGGAGGAAAAGATGGAATTAGAATTTCAAGCAGCAATCCAAAAGATGTCT